>CAMOHE010033009.1:0-18835 GCA_946598075.1 Artocarpus hirsutus | reverse complement strand
TGAAGTGAGAAAGGAGAGAATGAGAAACTAGAGAAGAGAGTGGTGATGGTTGAATAAATAGGCATCAAAATAGTGGAGGAGCGGGATAGAATTAAATGAGCATTAAAAGAAAACATTATCATGTCTCCCATGAAGACTTTTAGCAAATAATGTCAACATAATTGAGGGGACAAATGGGGCAAGTTGTAGAAGAAGATGAAGGAGGCATTAAAAAGGTGGTTGAGAAAATATATCAATGTCTCCTGGTAGTTGAAGTGAATTAATTCTATGTCTGTAAGTAGTTGAGGCTACTTAATTAAGCATTAATGCTGCGGGACAAGGTTGGTAGAAATGAGTGATAGGTAGATTTAAAATATTTACTGTGAAGACTTAGTAAAAATGCTAAAGTAACATTTTATTCATATGATTTTTACAAAATCATACCCGTTAAAATAACGGGTGTTTCAATATATATGGATGTGTGTGAAAAGTTAACGGATCACTAAGTGATTCGGAGAAAAGAAAGAAAAAGAAAAAGGGAAAGAAAGAAAAGAAAAACAGAAGGAAAGGGAAAGTTAAAAGGTTACATCTTTATAAAATATATTATTTTTTTATATGTGTAATATGATGATTATTTTCATATTAAAAAGTCAATTGAAAAATAATTAATTGTTCAGATATAAATAGGAAGAGATAACAGTTATCTCCAGAGTTTTTTTTTATTCACATAACTTTTACAAAATACTCAGAGAGAAAAATTGAAAGTTCTTCTCTGGAAAAAAGGTCTGCTATCTTATGTGTTGAATACATAGTAGATTCAGTAGAAAAAGTGTGAGAAAAATTCATTCTTACAGTTTGACGTCCACTCGTCCATTGGTGTGGATGCTTGGATTGAAAGATCGTGGTGTCAAAGAGGAAAGCTAGGATATCCTGTTAGTCTTCAAAAGGTTTGTAAAATTCCTAAAGCTTTCTATTATTAATTAAAATTATATATCTATCCCGATAAATTTTTGAAAAATTTTTTGTTTGTCAACGGATCCGCCTCTTCCGCTGCATTTCTTATTTTAATTCCAACACTTTGAGCTCTCAGGACGTGTGAAAACTGATAAGGGAACATCATTCAACTTCATAATTTCAAAAGAAAGAAAAGGGAATCAAGCATATACTTGTCCAAGACATGAAAACACACAGACAAGCATAGATTCTACATTTGCACGACTAATATGGTGAGACATTTAGCTATTTGATGATCACACAAGCCGCCATCAAAATAGTAGATTCTGCAATGCTATTTTAAGTGGATAACTCGCTTTTACAAAACAACATTAACCCATTGAAGGAAAAGCGAAATCAAGGGAAACTTTAAAAAGATTTTGGTTGTTAGAGCAGAATTCAGAGTGACCACTTCCTAATAATGTAGTTTCTTGGGTGCTTTCATGTGGGATTTAGCGTCTTTATAGTTTTATGAAAAGGAAATACATTTTGCATTTGTATAAAAAGTTTCCATTTACCTTTCCTCTTCGTCTTTCTCATATCTAAAATTCATTGCAATTAACCATCGAAAAAGAGTTAACCAACAAGAACAACATAAAGGGTCATCAAAGAGAGAATTATCAGAGAGATGAGTTGAGTGACCAGAGGGGCCGATGACGCTGGCAACCCAGTGGTAGATTTTGTCGCCTTTGGGGTCCGGCAGAGCAGTCCGGAGGAGGCTCCATGTTCAGCTCCGCCATTTCTCTCTGTATCCTCTTCCCCGACGCCGACACCGATGTCGTCGCCACCACGCCGACGTCGACGCCGATGACGGACCTGTCGACGACATCGTCTTCTCCAAAACGACGATAATCCAACAACACAACTGAGGACCGAACAGCCAAGGGTGCTAGAGAGAGAGAGCCTTTTTTGCCCAATCATTTATTTATTTTATATTTATGTCACTGAGACGACGTCGTCTACATTCCATCGTTTTCATTGATAGAAAAATTTTGATAAAAACAATAACAGACCCAGGTTTCGATCCTGGACATGTGGATTATCTGATTTTGTTAATCTGTTCGTGGGTTTTTTTTTTTAAATATAAAAGACTTTTGGTACAGGACGTTACTGAACACAAGCTCTTCCTTCTGTGCGAAATTAATCATTCACCCGTCTGTTTCATAGATTTTTCTCCCGAATTTAACCTTTGGATACTTGAAATACTGCCGCTTTCCATTTTCCAGTGCCATATACAACCCTTCAATTTGAGGGGGCAAAGAAAAAACAAGGCATTTTGCAGCTACTTTAACAGAACATCCAAATGTAACATACACCCACATGCCGGCTTCTAAGAAAAGAGAATACATGGAAGCCAATCAACTTCAACCCCAAATTAAAAAATGGAAAAGAATAAAGGGAAAAAAAATTAATTGCCACTTGCAGAATTAATTAGCAAGTAGAGAAAAAAAATTACCGGGCGGAATGCGGAAAGAATAAAGCATACTTGCAAAATTAATTGCTGTGTATCATTGATCAAGGTACAAAATCAAGGTGCTCATTTGTGTTTTGCCCAAAAAAATTACAAAGAAAGAAAAGCCTGCCTGCACTAAAACTACTAGAAACACAAGCAACATTGACCAAAAAGAATACTCCATTGCTTTGCAATCTCAAAATATGCTCCTCCACCTGCACGCTATTAGCACATAAAAGTTGGGAGTCCCTCAACTCAAACCAAATCCAAAGCAAGAAATGCCGCCGGTATTAGAAGCTGAAGCCACGAAATTTTAAGGTTCGAACACCATGATCCGGGAGAAGTATCGGGCGAAAGTGAGGATGAAGGGGAAAGTCCACCGGTACTCGAATTGGAGCTGTTTTCAGAATCAAAATGATCACGTTTAGAGATGTATCCTTGTTAACTATTAGGTTCCTTTTAAAAATATATGCGTGTGTGTAAAATAGTTGGGCTTGCATTCTTACCTTCCTGCAAAAATACAAGATCCATAACCTACAAATAGATGCCCATAAAAAAATAAATTAGAGGTAAGTTCAAAAAAAGTGTATGATCAATATCACCATGGTCTAAAGATGAAAAATGATCAAATTGCAAATATCTTAGCCTAAGATAAACTAAAGAGTGAGTTTTAACGGCTTGAAAGAGAAGACTAATTTTCATAAATAGAAGTGTATGAAGTGTCAATATAAAATAAAGCAAAAAAAAATATAAGAAACAAGAAAATTATGCCTGCAAAATAAAGGTGAAAATTGCTTAATACATAACAAAATCTGGTTCCTCTCTTCCTCGTAAATTTGGAATTAGAACTACTCAAAAGAACAAGAGTGCAAAGGCTCTAACTAGATTCTATACATGTCTGCATTCATTTTTTCATGCCTTCCAATCTCTAAATTTCTATAATTATGTTCTAAAGCTAAGATGCCATTCTCAATACGTTCAAATCTCTTATAAGGTTCTAATGAATTTGGATAAATTGCAGTGGCCATATGATATTGAAAGGCAAGACAAACTGCATAGTGAAAGGACCAAAAAATAATAATAATAATAAATAAAAACAAAACAAAACAAAACAAAAAACAAAACATAACAAAACCTTACTTGGATCAGTGTCAGTCTGCGTAGCAGTACCATCAAAATCACATGTTCCACCAGCACTCTGCATTTTTTGATAATAGTTGTTATATGCATATGAAGCATGATTAACGAGACTATCAGGTTGATAACATGGTTGCCCAGGTTGTATGGCGCTGCAGTTAGCTTGGCCTTGTCCGCACGCCCAGTTTAAACCCTCTTGCAACTTATCAGGATCCGCATCAGACTTTGCCACACAGAAAACAGCCGAAGCATTTCCAGTAACTCGGCCGGAAGTGCCGATATTCAAAGGATACACAGCGCTCCCATTTGTAAAGAGCACACCCCAATTCTTTTCCGACACCGGTCCAGACCTTTTGTCTTCATTAAACAATTCGTATATATATGTGTTTATGGGAAATGTTGGCTGACTTGGTGGACCTGAATTGTTTCGAACCCGCCGGATCAAGTTGTTATTGAAGGTCTCAGCATTTTCTATAGTGGCATCAGGTTCTTTGGCTCCACCAAGCCATGGCCACCCAGCTTCAGTGACAACAATTGGGATCCCAGTGAAGTTGGAGGCCTCGATCGAGTAATAGGTAGCATCCACCATTGCATCAAACATGCTGTTGTAATGGAAAAGAGTATTCGGGTCAACAATTTGCTTGACTGACGGAAGCGGTCGGAAAAGGGCGTAATCAATCGGAAAAATTCCATTCCCTCGGGTGTACCCATAATATGGATAGGCATTTAACATGTAATAGGAATTCGTATTTTTTAAAAACTGGAGGAGTTGATAGATTGTAGAATTCCATGAAGAATTGAAGGTGGCGGTAGAGGGAGGAAAAGGCCTAGGGATTACGTCCATAGATTGTGGAGTTGAGACTTTGATCTGAAAATTTAGGTTAGCAGCAACTAGAGCTTTGTGAAGGTAATTCATGGCGGAAACCAGTATCGAAGAGGCATTGGGGATCGTGGTGAGAACCTCACTGCCAACAGCAATGGCGGTGATATTAGTCGCAGGCACATAAGCCGCAACATTCTTGTTAACCCAGGCAGCGGCTACCGATGGAGACTCTCCAATACCAAGAACTTCCTCATTTGTGACTCCCACCATTACTTCTATTCCACTGCCGGCAAGGGCTTTCAGCAAGCGAGTATTGGCATCGTAAAGGCGTACATGTGTGAATTGATGAGCTTTTAGAATTGCAACTATATCTATTTCTGATGGAAGAGTGGAAACATCAGTTCCAATGTTTATCCCAACAAATGCACCTACAAGTCAAAAAGATAATGGGCTATAAAACTGTCAATTCTATGTGTCAATCTAACTAGCTTTTCATTTGCAATAACTTCTGTCCACTAGAATGAAGAATTTCACATATCAAATTTCTGTAAAAATGCAGACGATTCTTCGTTTTTTACATAGGTCCTCTGCAATATTTGTTCTCAAACTAGAAACTTAAAACGTTCAAGCCATCTTCCATAAAAAATGAACCAAGCACATACACACCAATTTCGATAAAGATGTTTATCAACATAGACATGTGAAGACATACCTCAGGTCCTCGACCATGGTGAACCGCAAGAACTCAATTGAAGCATTTGGTTTTATGTAAATCGGTAGAAAATACAAAATAGCAGCATAAGAGGTTGTGAAGTCTGTTAGATTACCTAATGCGTTGGCAAACATGCCAAGTAAGAGGAAAAACAGGCTTCCAAGCCATTTTTCGTGCATCATCCAGCCTGATGAAGACCAACACTCGTGTCTCTTTAACTTTCAAAACTTTAAGTCCTAAACTGTCGAATACCAGCATATAGATGGAAGCTGAAGTAAGATCCTATGAGCAAAAGACGAAACTTCAATTGATAGATTGTGCAAAAAAAAGCCTTTAGAATTTATTCGTAAAAATAACCCGATAATGTATAAGTAATAAGGAAATATCTAAACTCAACAAATAATAATAATAATAATAATAATAATAATTATTATAATTATTATTATTATTGGAAGATAGACCAGCCAAAAAAAATTTGTGAAAGGAAAATCAACAAATCATGACTCGTTCAAACCTCCTTCATCAACAAACGCATGAAACTTAACAACGTCTTCTTTCTTTCAAGATAACATGTCACAATCAAAACTAAAATGATCAATTTCAGTGAATTTTTACCAAGATTTCTTTCATAAGCATAATTCACGAGCACAGTATCATCTTGTATCAGCTAAAAACTGCTAACTATTCTAATTTAATTAAAGAAGCTGGAAGATTACAAAAATCTGGTAATAAAAGAACATATATCTTTTACTATCAATGACCATCCATCCATCCAACTAACTCACCCGAAGACAATTCTCCATAACAACCAGGACTAACCGCCTTCATTATAACCAAAAAGTTTGCATAGATCATACAGTCTAAAACGCATAATAGTTAAGGAATCATATTAGTAATGAAGCTTGCTGAGAAATGAAAATTCCAGGTCTTTATCAACTAATGCTTCGTTTTTCTTATGAGAGTTATAAATGGTAGAAAAGTAGCACACGTTTTGGTGAACGACCCAAAAGAGTCTAAGATACATTCCAAAAGGGTACCTAAAAAAGCAAAGAGGGGTGGGGGGGTGGGTGGGGTGTGTTGTCCAAATTCGTAAGATGTGAAACGTGATCATCTATGTAATTATGTATGCTCTGTTGTAAATGCAGCAGTCAAAAATCAAACAAAACCCCAAATATGGCAAAGAAGTACAGCTAGAAAAAAAAAATGAAACAAACTAACAACTTCAAAAGTGAGTTTGCTCAGTGAGAATGTTCAAAAACCAAAGGTGGTAAATTTTTGTAACAATCACCTCTTTGAAAGCATATACTTAATGAACACATTAAAGGAGTGAGTAAACCAAAGGCAAAATGGCCTATATTACATACATTAATCATAAAAGCACAATAAATAACCCAGATTGTAAATCTTCTCCCCTGTTTTTCCAGTCCCATTCCCACCCCAAAAAAAAAAAAAGAAAGAAGGTAGAGGATCAATGACAAAGAACCCAGAAGCAAAAAATCTAAAAAAAAAAAAAAAAAGTAAGAAGAAGAAAAAAAAAACAGAGAGAGAGTGTGTGAACGATACCTGATCCAAAAAACTCCCAGCTGTGAAATCCAGAAGTAAATCCCTATAAAACCCACATAGGCAAACAAAGGATAGGAAGATAGAGTGTAAACACACGCTCAAACAAGGAAAGAGAAACTGAAATGAAGTTCCCAGAAAAACGAATCTAGGACAGATTCCCAAAAAAAGTTCAATTTTTGAAACTGAAAAAAGCAAGTTTTCACTTGCTCTTCAATGTGGAAGACAGAACACCGCGCTCAAGCCAAACAAAGTCCAAAACCCACAACATTGCTATTTACCATTTACCACCCACAATCAAAAAAAGAAATATGTACTAATGATTAATTTATTTCTTTCCGACAAGCTATGCCCCACTTAATTTCTCAGTCATATAATACATTATTATATTCTACGCCTACGTAGTAATTTTATTTTGTTATTAATAATCATATATAAAGGAGTTGACGAAAAAAAAAAAAGGAAAATAAAGAGAGAGATTATCTCAAACCTTCTAATGCCAGCTTTACCTCACTTGCCAGATGAACAGAAGCCCCGAGGAGTTAAGAAGTTACGTCACCTTCTCATTGTATTGTTTTGTTTTGCGTCGTTTGTTTCATTTCTTTTCTTTTCTTTTTTTTAACGTTCTGAAATTTTTATTACACGAAAATGCGTGTTCTGACACAAAATGCATCGAGATCCTCGCCCAGAAATTAAAAAAAAATTTATTCGAGTATTTAATATTGGTAAATCGGTGACTTATTTATGTATTCTTTTTATTTTTCTCCTTAGAAAAGTGTTCTTTTTTATTTTTTAGGTAGAAAACTAAGCGAGGAAAGGTGATGAAAAGTCGCGTGGCAAAGGGACCGTTCAAATTCATGACTCAACAATGGGGTGCTCGCTGCTCACTATTATATTACTCAAAATTTAAAAAAAAAAAAAAAAAGTTACAATGATGTAAACTCTTCTCATTTTTTTAATAGTGAATATATGAGGAAAAAAAACTCTGGGTATTGAGTTTTTGCATTTTTTTATTCCGATATAATTTTGACAAGATTTTACGCCTTGAAGCACCTTTTTTTAGTATAAAGCAAATTGTTTCCGCAAGACTTTAATAGGCCGTAAAAAAAAAAAAAGTTTAAAATCAACCCTTTTAAAAGAATGCTTAGAATGGTTAAAATTAAATAGTATAAAATTTTTATATGATACAGTAAAAAATAAAAAGTTATTATAATATGTTGAATTAAAAAATTGGTTTTAACTATATTTGTCAAACACCTTATTAGTTTGATAATAATAACATATGAGAGCTTTTACACTGTAACTTTTTTATACCGTATATAAAAATTTTACATTATTTATAGTTGTAATTGATGGTTAAAAAAGCTTTTTTAAACAGCCATACCCATTAAATCTGCATTTAGGCTCCCCCCACCTCCTTGCGACAATCTGTTGTTGTGTGTGAGATCTACAACAAAGATTACAAAGGGAGAAGGTAACGCCATCTTTAATAATTATATATGTATATATATAAACAAGTAAATGACTTATAATTGACATTAGTATATCAATAATTTACTCGGTAAAACGCAATTTGATTTTTGGCTGATTATTGATTTACCCATGGTAAGTGATTTACTAATTGCTATGTTTAGGGACTGCATTTATTATAATTTTTAAAGACTTAAGATGTGTTGTTTCATTTTTCTTGTCTCCTTAGCTATCCTAGTGATTAAAGTTTTGATAAGTAAATGAATTGCTTAATATTTAGGTCTTATTTTGTGTTTAAGTTATTGAATTTAAATGATATATGAAATAAATAATAGAAAAAATAGCCAAAAAGACAGGTAAATGAGATAGCAGATCTGAACTTATTTTTTTTGACATAAGATTATTTCTAAAAAGAGAAACAGTTTAGAAAAGGTTAGCAGTTTCCGATAAAATTTAACAAAGAGACTACTTAAAAAACACTTTTTTAATGTTAGAGACTATTATGAGCCAAATTTGATTAAAAGGGCTGATTTTATAAACACAAAGAAATTAATGAAAACAAAACTAGGAAGTTTACTAAATATACGATTTAAAAATGGTCATTTTTCTTGTACATATCCCTTTATACATATTATGGGTCCAACATGCTAGTGCTATTTACACATTGCCATTTACATTTACCTCTTAATACAATGATAATTACATTTTTTAACCTAGCAGTATACTCACATTTCAAACACACCTCTTGTCTTGAAACTTAGAGTGATAAATAAATAAGCAAAGTGCGAATAAGTTTTTGCCAACCAACATTCCTATATTAGTTTTTAAAAATTAAAAAAAAAAACTTTTTAATTAATGCTCAAACCAAATGCTTAACCTGTCATAGTAAGTCATTTAAAAGGCCATATCATCAAATACAATTAACATATATATTTATTTTGCAATTTGATTGTAAGCAAAAACATTAAAAACTCGTCCACATATCCATATGACTTGAATATGATCACTATTATTTTTTTTTTCTAAAGAAAACAATGACCATTGCTTGATTTATTAATTCTATTAATTCCATATAAATTTTTTTTAGGGATTTTCTAAATTGTGTAGATTATGTATGTTACATGTACACGTATGTTTTGCACCTCTAATCTAATGTAGGATCTTGGAAAGGAAAAGGAAAAGAACGTTAGAAAGGACCCTTTCTTGTGTTCTTTATGAGGCAAAAAGCCATTGAATCGACAATCTTAGTCCAATGGGACCGAGAAGACGTCAAAACAAAACAGAAAATTACGAGGGTATTTGAGAACTGTGATTAAAATTATAGATACGGTTTAAAATATTGTAGCTATGAGAGCTTTATATTGTACTAATTTTTTTACTTTTTACTATAATATGTGAGAGTTTTATACTATTTGATAACTATAATCATAGTTCTAATCAAGATTGCCAAACACCTGTAAAATTGTCCTAGAAATAAAGGGTTCAAGCAAATAAGAAGAAAATCTCATGGCGATAACCAAAAAAAAAAAAAAAAGCAAAAAAATACCTGTAGTTGGCTGATTGATGCTTAGTTGTAAAGTGCGACTCAAAGCTACAAATCGTCAAAAAGAAATTGGCTCTTTTTAGACACTTCCTTTTTCACTCGCTGCTAACAAAGACCCACCAATCAGTGTTGTAGGGAAAACAAAACATCTAGTTACCTTCTCAGGCTGACAAAAATTTACCACAAAAATTAAAGAAAAGGCGTCATTAGATTTTAGGAAAATTCAAAAATACGCACTTTTAACTTATAGAGACGTATATCTTTTATGATTTTAATGGTATGTTTGACGATCTCAGTTTAAACCAAAAATTTTTAATCACTATAATATAAAGCTTTTATACGTTACAATGTTAAAAAAGAGTTCAATGTAAAGATCTCATTGGCTCAAAACATATTTGCAAACATCTTATAAGTTTGGAATTATAAAAATCTTATAAGAAGGAAATGACGTAAAGTCGACGGTGGTTAAGAATTATAAAAATCTTTGTGCTCCCCGGAAAAGTCTGGAAGGGCATTCCTCTAGATTTCTAATTATTAATAATTTATGAATATGTAAGCATAATTCTATCTTCAATGCGTTGTGTTCCAATTTTAAGTTCACATCAAATGAATCAATGACAGTTTATTTTAATCCCCGAATTATAAATCTACCATTGTAGACTATCCATCTATTGGACCAGTAGTAAACGTGCCTGTTAATCGAGTTTAAAAAAATATTTAACTTATCAAATCATGTAAATTACTTTTTTTTATTTAATCAGAATTGCTCATTAACTATTTTTTAAATTAAAATTGCATTCTAAATTAGAGAAGTATAAACACTAATTCAGAAGCGAAAGATCGTGACACATTTAATGACACAATTCCGACAACAGACTGAAACTATCAACGAATTCGACTGAAAACACTCTAAGAGTAAAACATGTACCGATTTTCAATACGAGGAAACTGAAAAGGTACACCATTAATCAAGCACAAAAAAGGCTTTTCTACGTACCACTATCGGCAGTGGATAACTCAGATCAACTGAAATCAAGAGACTAAAGGCATCAAAGTCTAATGTAGGAAGGTCGAAAAACCACCTTTGTTATTACAATGAAAAAATAAAACAGAAACACACTCGGCGAAAACATCAATGTCATTATTTGATAAAAACAAAACTTGAAACAAAATACTATAGACCAAACAACAAAATGACTATCCAATGACGGCTCCAAGAAAGGAGGAAAATCACAGCAAAATTTGAGAACCAAAGGGAAGCCGAGGAAGAGCCAAAACACCAGCAAGAGGGGAACCAAAGGGAGTACCACCCAAAGGGTCCACCATCCAATAGAGACCAAACACTCTTTAAGACAAAGCCCATCAAGCTCCCATCCTTCTCATCTGCCCTCCCAAATAGATCTAGCCATCGATGTAGGTAGCCGCACCAAATTTAGGGCGATGCACGCACGTAGTCGAAAACGGCCACCATCCATATGCCCAAAACCACGACCCTAGGCCCAAGTGCTTCCCCTAAATCGAGCATTAATCCCGAATCCGTTTAAGAAAAGGATGTCACGCTGGTTAGTAACCCTCCTATGGGATCGGAAGTCTAAAGACGAGCCTAAGGCCAGTGCAGGACTCAACCCCTTCGAGTCTTCACACAAAGGTGGCACACCAGAGAATGGGAGAAGGGGAAACCTTAGTATAGTGGTGTTTTTCTTTTGTTTTTCGTTTTTATTAAGGGTGTCCACTGAATACACAAATCTGCCAAATTGGATTCGGTTAGAAGGCATTTTAGATTAGTAATAGATTAAGAAATCTTAAATCAAAGTTTTTAAATTGATTTACGAATTGAGCATTTCTCAATCCTCGAATATGTGAATACATACATAGATATAAATTTCTAGTTTTGTCGTAAACATACATATATATATATATATATATTTTTTCAAGTTTTAATGAATCTTGTTTGTCATAATTGTTTGGATTGTAATGAATTGAATTTATTGAATTATGTTATTCAATGATATGTTTATTTTAGTTTCTTACAATGACAAAAAAAAAAAAATCTTTAATGGTCTTTGACTTTAAAGGCCCAATCTATAGTCTATAGAATTCAATTTGCAAAAATCAATAATTTTAGATAGGATTGAATTGTGAGAACTTTGGTAAACATATTGAGACTTTGCCAATCTAATAGTTTTAATTGAATTGTAGATCAATCCCTTATTTGTAAAATCTAACCTTTACTAATGATATTATTGGTGCAGTAATAAACGTATAACTTTGTAGCAGCTAGAGCTAAAGCTAGATCTTTGACAAAGTCCATAAAACTTCCACATCTTTGGCAGATATTGTTGACCAAAGTGATAGTTGTGGTTTCTTTGTTCTACGAAGAGAAAATTGCACTATTACATCCTGAACTATTCATTTTTTTGCATAATACACTGTAAACTTTCAATCTTAACAAGATGCATATGAACTTTGAAGTCAGTAGCAATTGATGTCTAATAGCTCCTTTTAACTTCTGTTTAGTACTCTTTTCATGTGTTGAGTTTTAATTTTTTTAAGATGATGAACTCTACCTTAATAAAACTTGCATACAAATCCCGTGACTAAAATCATCTATGTCTTTTAACGCTCATTAATTATTGGAGATTAATTGCCAATATTTAAAAATTCAAGTTGTATTTTGCCAAGATTTAAAATTCAGGATGCATTTTGCAAAACTCGTATAGTTTGGGGTGCAACTGCAATTTACTCTTCTAGGAATATTTGCAATAGAAGGGCTCAATAGGAGAAATACCACTTCTATAGTATTGTTTTTCAACTTTATCACTCTTATGAAAAAGTTTGAAACATACCACTTTCAAACAATGTAAAGACATAATAGATCTCAAATATTTTAGATTGGAGTTCGATAAATTTGTATTGCCTTAAAAAATTTTGGCTAAGAGAAAATATGAATCAAAAGAAGAGAAAAAAAAGATATGAAACAATAGTGGTAGTAAAAAAGTGATTTAAATCCAAATTACTTGTCTCCTCGATGTCCTCAATTAGGTTTTGAAATTTGGGCCTTTTGCATTATGAAAGGTAAGATAAAGGTTTTTGGGACTATTCTCCATCACTTATCCATCCTCCACCTAACTAATTTGAAAATCATCAAGTGGAATTAAAGGGGAGAAGGAGGAGAATAGCTTTTTTCAAGATACCAATAAAAAATTAAGGTATTTGGCATAATTGTCTGCTGAACTTGTAGCGTATTTATGAGAGTGTTTGGAAACATCATTGAAACTTGAAATTGGAACTAAAATACTATAGCATATGAGAGTTTTACGCTGTTGTATACTTTTGTTAGCTTGTGAAAGCTTTATACTATAGTAGTTTGAACTTTGGTGTTAGAACTTGATTCCCAAACAAACCCTACAATTTGACTTGTGAAGTTTTGATTTAGCAAGTTGCACTCTGAATTTACAAATTTGTAGCAAGTTACCACCCATTAATAGCAATTTTAATTTTTTGACTAAAATTAATATATAATTTTCACATGAGTCGTTAATTAAGAGTATAAAGTGGTTTTTCTATATAAAAATTAATCTAAATTTATATTCAAAACAAAGTTAATTTAAAATTTTTCATTTGATGAAAACTTAAATAGAAATATTAATCACAACAAACTTGGGTAAAAATATATAAAAAAGACCATTCATATCATTAATCAATTATTATTGTACAAATTATATGTCAATTTCAGTCAAAAAATTAAAATCACAATTAATAAGGGTGATTTATTACAAATTTTTAAATTGAGGGTACACTTACCAAAGTTAAATGTTTATGAGACAAATTACAAATGTACAACAAATTTAGGGGTAACAGTGTGACATACACAAAAAATTAAAGGATTAATTACAACCTTAAATTAGTGCTTTTGTAACACTTTATCTCCCGAATTTCAAAACGTAACATTCGTTACCCTTAAAATATAAACTATTAACAAAAATAGTCCTTTTTTTTAGAATTTTAATAAAAAATTGACAAATGATTAGAAAGTTAAGGTATTTAGGCAATTTTGGTTATAGAAATAACCTTAAAAATTAAAACTATAATAAAAATAGTCTTTATTGATGATTAAAAATAAAAAAAATCAATTAAAACCATTACACTATTAGAATCCTTCTTTTTTGATATACCAAAATATTCTTCAAAATTTTAATTTTTTTAACTCCTAAAAAGTATTTTGAAATTTTAAATGTTATATATATTAGTGAAAAGGAAAAATATACCATAATTATATTCAATATAAAAAAACATAACATAAAATTTTCAAAAAGAAAAAAACTCTGACAATATTAGTAAAATTTCTTTCAAATTTTTAAAGGTTTTATTCATATTTATACCTTTTAAAATTTCAAAATACTTTTTGAGTGTGAAAAAAAGATGATAAAATTTTAAAGAAAATTTTGGTATATAGAAAAAAAGGTATCTAGATAGTAGTATGTTTTTTTTTTTTTTTTGTCATGAATAAAGACTATTTTTTATTATAGTTTTCAATTTTTTTTGTTTTTAACTAGAATTACTAAAATACCCAATTTAGCATTAGTTTTCAATTCTTCGGTCGTTCCTAATTTAACATCGCTTCAATCTTGGATGGGTCCACTGAAATGCCTTCTTCAGAGAGAACGTGTCTAAGAAACTTGACCTTTGTCATCCAGAAGTCACATTTCTCTCTCTTTGCGTAGAGACCGTGTTCTCTCAAAGTCTGTAGAGCAATCCTCAAATGCTCAGCATGTTCTTCTTCAGTTTTGAAATAGATCAAGATATCATCTATGAAGACAATAATAAATTGATCTAAGTACGGTCGGAAGACACGGTTCATCAAGTCCATGAAAGCTGTTGATGCATTAGTTAACCTGAAAGGCATGACAAGGAACTCAAAGTGACCATAGCGAGTTCGAAAAGCTGTCTTTGGAATGTCCTCCTTCCTTATCTTCAATTGGTGATATCCGGATCGTAAGTCAATCTTTGAAAAGTAGCGAGATCTTCCTAACTAATCGAACAACTTGTCAATTCGAGGTAGAGGGTATTTGGTCTTGATAGTCAGTCAATTAAGCTGGCGATAATCAACACAGAGCCTCAATGATCCGTCATGTTTCTTCACAAAAAGCACTGGAGCTCCCCAAGGTGATGTACTCGATCGAGTAAATCCTTTTTCTAGTAATTCGTCTAACTGCTTCCTTAATTCCACCTTCTCAGCAAGTGCCATTCGATATGAAGCAATGAAAACAGGCGTCGTTCCTAGGATTAAGTCAATGACAAACTCGATTTCTCTATCAGGCGGAAGTCCTAGCAATTCATCTGAAAAAACATCTGGGAATTCACCCACCACAGGAGCGTGAGAGGATGGGTCGCTCCTCTTTAGTTCTCTCTTCGAAGCAAAGATTGTCCCCAGATTGGTGAAATTCTTTCGTCCTCCAATACAAGCCTTAAGCACCGAGGTTGGTGTCACTGTTCCTATCTTTGCTTGAAATTCGATGACTTGTCCATTCTTGATGAACAAAGAGACACGTTTCCTATGACAATCTACTATTGCCTGATATTTGGTTAGCCAATCCATTCCTATGATTACATCAAACTCTGTCATAGTTATTACGTATAGATCAGCTGATAGTTTATGTTGTCCTATAACAAGACACACTGATTTACAAATTATGGATACTTCAGCTATCCCGCCCATTGGTGTTCTAAGGGTTAGTGGTGAACTATATGTTTCTGTTTCTAGCTGTAGTATGGAAGCAAAAAACATCAATATAAATGAATGAGTGGCACCAGTATCAAACAATACATGAGCCCAAGAATGAGACACGTGAATCATACCGTCTACAACGGAGTGATCAGCCTGCTTTGCTTGTAAAGCTGTAGCCGTAATTGCATAAGCTTGTGCTGTTGCTTTCCCCTTATCACTCTTTCCTTGGTTTCCTTGGCTACTACTAGTCTTATTATTATTTCTTCCAGGAAAATATGGCCCTTGATTCACTAAACCTTATGGAGTCAGTTGAAAATTCTGATTGGCATAGAAATTTGAGCCCTGTGGCCGCTGTTGGTAGTTGTACTGGGGTTGGAACCCTCAAGATTGAGTTACTGAGACTTAGGAGGTTGGAATGTTCTGTTGAGGCGTTCCTCGGTTTTGACTCCCTCCCCATACAGTGGAGCCAAAACGACTTCCTTGTGGCCTTGGTGCAAGGAATGATTGTGTAGGGCAGTTAGGACAGTTCCTCCTCAAATGTCCCACTTGTCCACAGTTATGACAAGCATATGGTTGAAAACGATCACTACCAAAAGATCCACCACCAATAGTCACTCCACTATGCTGAGTGACCTGTCCTTGTGACTTCTCGTTCTTGCCTATCTTCCTTTGATGCCCACCAGAACCCTTATACTCTCCATAGGAGTTATTTAGTTCTGTCTCTGTCTGTTGTGCAGCGGCTACAAGCTCAAGAAAGTCTATAGATAGGACAGCAGCTATCATTTGTCTGATTTTTGGTCTCAGGTTATTTCTAAATTTTTTGCACCTCGCCATTGGATCCGATACAGCTCCAGGATTATACCAAGACAATTCTATGAATCGAGCATGGTATTCAGCAACCATAATATCTCCCTACACCAAGTTTTTGAATTCTTACATCATTGCTTGCCTATGGCTCTGAGGAATATAAGTGTTATGAAATATGGTTTTGAACTGCTCCCATGTGAGGTTCGACATGTCATAGTCGTCTTTCTGAAGATCCCACCACTCTTCAGCTTTACCCTCAAATATATATGTTGAAAAGCCAACCCAATACTCTTGTGGAATCCTCAAGGTATCCAACTTCTTTTTAACCGCCTTTAGCCATTGTTCTGCTATGACAAGATTGGGTTCTCCACTAAATGCAGGAGGTTTCTGCTTCATGAACTCCTTTAGTAGGGACAAATGTCGTTGCTCAGGATCACGAGCTTCCATAGGTCTTTGCACATTTTGCAAAGCTTGAAGAATTTGTCCTAGATTATTCACTTCTGGTGTAGCTGGCGGGGTCTGTGCTGCCCGTCATGGATGCTCATCTTCCTGAGCTTGTTCCATCAGTTCAGGTTGATCAACTTCCTAAACCTGTTCGACCGGTTGTGAATGCTTAGATGATTGCACTTGACGTCTTGGCAGCATAGTTTCTACTGGCTGCGTAAATTTAACCAGGATTAGTACCCAATGATGATGACATTAATATTTAACTTTAAAATCATTCCAAAAGATTAATTTTTAAGGTGGTGCTACACCCCCTAGGTTAACCAAACCTAGGGTCTGATACCAAAAATTCTGTAACGCTCCTATGTGGGGGTTAGTAGTATTTAATAAATAAAAATAAACTTAGATTCAATATTATTTAAATCCATTAAATAATGCCCATGGGTCTTTAAACAAAAATAAAAAATAAAAATAAACATTTAAAATACAAACCACAGTTTTTAGTGTAGCACCAAATATTTAAAATACAGTCATCATCACTATAGTACAATTCCCAAATAACTTAACACAGCCATTACAAAAAAAATACGAATCTTACATAATCTAGACGAGTTACAATTAAACAAAGATCTTCCAACACAAAATCAACAGTGTTGTTGCCTATTCCTCGTCAGATAAGTTATACTGAGTTCCACCTGAGAGATATAAATATGATAGGGATGAGCATCGACATGCCCAGTAGGGAAAATCATTACTCACCTTAAGGTTTTTTTCATTACCGTATTAAAACTGCATGGTTAGTTAATTTACATCATATACCAGATTATGAGGTTTATTATGATCATATCTCGTAGATACCATAGTTAATCATTACCAAGTTTCACACTTATACATATATACAAATATTACAATTCATCATTATTCTTAGGTATCCACATTAAATAAAGTAACGCTCAATTTATCGAAACCCAAATAGGCGAGCTTGGCCACCCTCCAAACATTCCGAGGGTATTCCGATGAGGGGGCATCAAGCCCCGAGTCCTCACCAAGTCGATTCCTGTACAGTGTATTCTGGGACTTTCAACCCAAGGAAGCATCATCACCTTCCCCCTATTTTACCTTTTAGGGTAATCGTGCCCAAAGACGTAACCACCGCCCTCTTCACGTCTCACCATTTCTCAATGTTCCATCATTATTTATAGAGTCAAATTTCCTAACCATGCTTTCCAACTTATAACAACATATGTTAATTCATTATGTTCCTCGCTAATCAATATAGGGCAAGTTCATGTGATAGTTTCACATGTGATTCTCATATAATAGCAGTTCAATATAGATACATATATCTTGTGGTAAAACAATCAATTTTAATTCCATAAAAACCTTACAAAAGATGAGTAATAGAATCCCTACCTTCCAAGCTTCTCAACAATCTTTTAATCTCAGAAATTTAATTAACATAAGCTCCATACACCCTTAATCCTAAGGTGTGTATAAGGACAATTAAAACTAAAGCATAACATATAACCACATCCATAAATGCATTAAGTATAAATCTATATATTTTAGTTTCTAATAAGATTCATAAATCACTTAGGATGGTTTTGGAAAGGTTGCAAGACATTCAGGGATTAGAAGGTGAGCAAAGTTGGGTTCACTATCTACAATTAGCACATGGGTTATTGGGTGGTTTACTTAAGGTAGACGGGTGATATACTGCCACTTGTAGGTTTACTAGTTTCCAACCGAAGAATTGAAAAATTCATAGAAAATAAAATATAACTTCGATTTAGGCTCATGATAGCTCGTTGGAAAGCTTAGAATGTCTACTTTTAAAATATGTAAACCAATTTACAAAATTTATTTTCATCTAATCCCAGAATTTTAAGAAAGAGCTACTGCCCATAGAGAAAATACAAGGTTTATGAAATGTTAAGTTTTTCTTAAACCCAAAGCATATTATTCTTATTCAAAATTCCAAAACCATTCCAAAATAGGCAGCATGTATCATAATAAATATATTCTCATGAGTTTTATACCAAAATCATCATCAAACCATATTTCTAGCCTTTCTTGCAAATAATGAGGAAAACATGCATTAAATATGGAGAAAATACATACTAAAGCCAAGTTTGAATTAAGAAAACCTACCTCAAAACTCCTTTGAAAAACACCAAAGTTTGGGT
>CAMOHE010033007.1:0-24487 GCA_946598075.1 Artocarpus hirsutus | reverse complement strand
TTAAATTATTATTATTTTATATTAATATAATATTTACATTTTATATTACATAATAAATAGTACTAAATTATTTTTATTTTATTTTATATTATAGTATTTATATATTATATACTAGTATTTATTAATTATAATATATTACTTAATTATTGTAGATGTAATATATTACATATATTTATTATTATTGTTAATGTTATTATTATCTTTTTATCAAATTATTATTTTAATAATAATATAATTATGCTAAAATATTATATATATATATAATATTTTTCATGGTAAATAATCTATAATATATGGATATGAATATGAACATGAATATAAATAATAATAAAAATATAATTCTTTATAATATATTATTATTCTATATTCATATTGACATTAAATAATAATATTAAGTTTTGATAATATTTTAAATATTTAATAGTTTTTACATTATTTTATATTATTTATTTATCATCATCGTCATGGAAGAAAATATGAGATTCTCATGGTCTTGAGATTTGTGGGAATATGAATATCACATTGTTGGGTGGGATTTAGATTATCTTAAAATGAGGTAAAGTGAATCCTATGGGATTGAATTCCTTAGGAATCTAAAAATCATAATTCTTATACCAAACGTAAGAATCTTGTAGATTCCTATTTCCACCTTCAAGATTACTGCATATTAAACACCCCCTAAGGTTATATTTCCTAATCTGATCTCTGTGGCTACAAAAAACTAACCACCGGGAACCATATGCCTCCTCGGTGACATTTGAAAATTCATTTATGCTCGAAATAAAAATATTCTAATCTTAAATTACATTTCCAAATTTATTTTCTAAAATATTAGAACTTATGATATTTGCACATAGATATACAATTTCTATAAATCACATCTTTTGAGAAAAATCATACTTTTATAGTACTTTTCATATCGACACTTATTTATTTCAAATAAATACTTTTAATACTTTTATTTATTCTAATTTTAAATTACATTTTCAAATTTTTTTCTAAAATATTAGAACTTATGATATTTACACATTCATATACAATTTCTCATAAATCACTTCTTTTGAAAAAATATCATACTTTTATAATGCTTTTCATATCAACATTTTTCATATCAAACTTTTATTTTCTTTTCTTTATGCTTTATTTTTTACTCTTAATTTTGTTTTGATATAATTGTGAAAGAAATGTAGAATTTCCTCTATGCTGTAGAGTTGCGGCACTAGAAAAATGGTGCCATGACACTACAACGCCCCATACAAAAACCAAAAGCAAGAGCACCATGGTGTTATCTTTTAGGGTTTTGAATTTATGGGTCCCTTTCTCAGTCCTACTCCAATCTCTATATCTTAGTGGCTGTTGATTACATTTCTACATGGGTGGGAGTCGTTGCCTTGCCAACTTATGACACAAAAGTAATAATGAATGTCTTGAAGAAAAATGTGTTCACTAGATTTGGCACTCCTAAAGCTCTAATTAGTGATGGAGGCAAACATTTTTGCAACTGGTTACTTGATGGGTTGCTTGCTAAGTATAGAGTTATCATATAGTGGCAACAGGTTATCATCGCTGACAAGTAGTGAAGTTGAAGTATCTAATCAAGAAGCAAAGAGAATTTTTGAAAAGACGTTAATGCAAACCAAAAGGATTGGTTATGACTTGATGACTCGCTTTGGGCATATAGGATGACCTTCAAAACTCTTCTAGGTATGTCTCCTTGTCAATTGGTCTTTAGAAAGTCTTGTTGCTTACTCGTAGAATTGGACCATCGAGCTTATTGAGCTACCAAGGCTTTGAATTTTGATGAGACTTTGGCGGGAGAAAAGCGACTCTTACAACTTAACGAGCTTGATGAGTTTCGAAATTTGGCATATGAGAGCTCATGCATGTATAAGGAAAGGACAAAGTTATGACATGACAAGTATATTTTGAGTTGTGAATTTCATCTAGGCCAAATGGTATTACTTTTAATTCTCACCTTCGTTTATTTCTAGGAAAGTTGAAATCAAGGTAGATAGGAGTGTTTATGGTCACTCAAGTTTTTCCTCATTGTGCGGTGGAAATTGAACATAATTAGTGGGAAAAATTCACAGTCAATAGGCAACGGTTAAAGCACTTGATTGAGAGGCATTTTGATAAATAAGAAACATCTATCACTCTTCGGGATCCATAGAAGTGAAGCAATAAAATTAGGCTGAGGACGGTAAACTAAGTGCTTTTATAAAGAAACCCAAGTACTTTTATTGTCTTAAATAGTTTTTGAACAATATTTAAACATTTTAAAACTTGAACGTTTGGTTGCTTTGGCTTTTTTGGTTTTTTTTTTTTTTGAAATTTTATGTTTTTAAATGTTTAAAACTTTTTCATAATTTATTTAAAGAAATATTTTTCAAAATCAAATTAAATCTAGTTAAGGGCATGTTTGTTTTTTTATTTTTTTATCTAAAAAGCACAAGAGAGTTGAAACTGAAATTTATTAAAAAAATCAAGTAACATTTATGTTTTATTGACTATGATGACAAATCGTTAATTACCACACCTATTACATTTTCAGGATAAAAAAGAAGAGAGTTAATGTGACAAATTACCACAACTCTGTAATCTATGACTTCAATTATTTTTAGGTACTTTAATTTTCAATTATTTAATATTCTAGACTTTTTCGAGAACAATTAATATTAGAAACTTTAAAACATTGATTATTAGTGGAATTTTAGGGCTTTAATATGTTTGAGTTGGCAAATTGTTTTTTTTTTTATAGGTTAGGGGGCGGGTGTTTGGGGGAGTTAAAAGAACAAAGAAAGGATGCAAAATATCGTAGAAATATCATATATATTTGTAAATATTAGCTACAATGTCGATATTAGAAAATCTGTAATATATTTTGTACAAAATTTAGTACATGTTTATGAAATTATAAAATTTAACAGATTTTTTCTTTTAAATAATCTATCAGTATTTTATACTTTAAATTAATAAGTTTTTGTCCTATATATGTTTACAATCAATAAATTCAGATCCAATTATAGCAACTCCTTCCATGAGGCTCCTCATCCTTATCATCCATACAGATAAAACTTTGGAAATTATGATAGTTATGAAATTTTCAATTATCCTCATATAAGCATACCAATACCATTTCAGACAAACAAATGAGAGAATTTACAGTTTCCTATGCATAGCAATACAATAAAAAGAAGTTAACAAACTTACATGTGGCATATTCAATATATTTAACACTGTTCAAATAACATATTATGACACCAATATTATTTGAGTCAAGATAAAATTCTAAACATGTTTAAGTCTCATATAACTTCCTTTTGATATTGACAAATCGAATATGTATAGAGTTTATTATGCAAAATATGTTTATTTATATTTCTTTTTAATGTTTATTGTATCTCAAAGTATTAAAAATATTTAATATATAATTTTTGTAATTTTTATCAAAATTTATATCAATATTAATATTTTCTTCACAATTTATATAAAATTAAAGTAACGATATTTCTATCAGTACCGTTAATTTTCTCCTTGGAGCAAAGTGCTTTTTTCTACTCTTTTGGATAACAGAATATGAATCAAAAAGAAACCTAGGGGTAAGTTTTCATTTTTCTAAAATTTGGAGGGGAAAAGTTTTATTTAGCAAAAACCTGAGGGGAGAATTTTAGCATTTTCCCTATTACCTAAGCGCTCTTTCTCTCCTCCTCTCTCTCTCTGTCTTCTCTCTCTCTCTAACATTCAATCTCTCTCTATTTGTTTGTGTCCCCAGATCAATCGTTATCTATTGGTTTTGAATTCTGATCTCGATCTATTACAGGTAAGGAAGGACAGAAGAGTTTCTTTTTGTAGGTTAATTTCGGTTTCGAAGTTCGTTTTTGGATTTGAAGATCTATTTCCGTAATCGTATTTCTTTTTGTTAACTGATCATAGATCTAAAAGCTATTACAGTTGCTTTGGATTTTGATGATTAACTTTGCAATTCAGATGATTTCCAATAGTTTGTCAATTCTTGAAGAAGACATTTCTATCTGATTTTATTGTTTTCCTTTCTTTAATGGGATGAAAATCTTTGGTGAAGTTTGTTATTTAGCATTTGGTTAATCATTTTCTGTCAAGGAAATATTATTTGTTAATGTCTTAGTGATAAGCTTGCTATTGTTGTTTTGGACGAAGATTCTGGATTTTAAGAACTTAGTTGTTCTTTTATGTGTTCCATCAAATTCAACAGAAGTCCTAAACTAATGCACCTTCATAAGGTTGAGAAGTAGGAGAACAACAGAACTAGAAGAATGTAATGATTGGAAATTTAAATTAAAAAGGGAAGAATGAGGAAGATGTCATATTTTTGAAACCTTTTAAAGTAGATATTAGGTTTTGAACATATTTGTAATAAGGTTATTTATGATGTAAATAACTAATTTACTATGTAAATAAGAAATATTTACATTGTAAACAAGGGCATATACACTATTGGTAGTATAAATCTATTTATTTTGTAAATAAGAATTATTTGCATTTTAAACAAAAGGGTAAATAAATTATTTTGCACCATAAGTTTGACATCTATTATATATATTTTTAAAACTTGCTATTTACTACAATTAGTTTTTAAAAAGTTGCATTTCTTATAAATTCAAGAAATGGTGTTAGAGACCCAGAAAAAAATAAAATAAAATTAAAGAGAGGAGTGATCCGACCGCAAATTCTAGAAAAAGAAAAGTATTAATCAGTTGGTTTCGAATAATTTGTGAAGCCACTTCATAAGCATTTTAAGTGTGACAGTCAGATATGCCAACAAAGCATTACTATGAATTCTGAGGTTAGAGATTAGATTTATTGATCATATCATGGGGTTCAAGTGTTAGTGGCGATATGATGCTGCTTACAAACGGAATAGACGTGCTTGGTCTAGATTGTGTTTTTCTTTGGGTGTATATTTTCCATTTCTTGGGAATAGAAACATAGTAAGAGGTAAAGGATTTTCCGTTTCCGATCTGAAGAAATTTCATGGGGGGAAACTCACAAAATTCTCCCCTGGGTTTAAGTGAAATGCGATTTTAAACCTTGCATCTTAAGAATTACAATAGGAATTACTTCGAATTGTTAATACCTTTAAAATCTCTCTCCCCTGACATTGTTTAGCTGTCATAAAATTAGATTACTCTTTATGTTTATTTTCTAGCTCATATTTGTTTCCACACAACTATCCCTAGTTTTATTTGAAGGCAACACTCATGCTTGCTTAATTTTTACTGACTATGACACCAGAATTAGAATTTTTAAAGAATTGAAAATCTAAAGGGTACTTTTGAATTCGTGAGAATGCAGGGTTAAACATCGCATTTTACTTGAACCCAAAAGAGGGTTTATATTTTCACTTTCGTATATGCCTTCTCTTTATGTTGAACCTGATCCATTCTCTTCCTTTTAAATTTTGGATATTGTACGATGTTTTATCTTATTGTGAAATAGTATGTCTTTTATAACTTTCTATCCCTGTATACTTGTTAAGCTGTTATGGCTTGTGCATTTATTACATTCATGTTTCTTATTATGTTTTGTTTGTTTAGCCCAATTGGACCTTTGAACTTTATTGTGGGAGGTAGTCCTACTTCCCTGGTGGAAGCAGATTTTATGTCTTCATATTGGTTTATTAGAAGTTTAGCATCTATAATGATCCATTTTTGTGCCGTTACAGCTGCTTTCTGCTTGGCTGGTGCAAGACATTATGTCAGGGGTAGAGGATACTAGTGAACAAATCATGCCATTGCAAAACGAAGAGGTTACTTTTGCATTTCAGAATTTTTGACTTCAACCATGGAGAACTGTTGAATACTATTTCAGAAATACATTTCAAAATTTATATTGTTACTTTGGTCTATGGCAATGCAATATAGATTTCTCATCTCTGCAGTTGACTCAAGTTCATGCTTCTTGTAGGATGCAGCTGTAAAGAAAAAGTATGGTGGAATAATGCCCAAAAAACCACCACTCATTTCAAAGGTGACTTTGAATTTTGAAGCCAACAATTGAAATAGATTATACCTTGTTGCTTGGTCTAAGGCAGCTTTAATTTGGTTTCAGGACCATGAGCGTGCTTACTTTGATTCCGCTGATTGGGCACTTGGGAAGGTATCCATCCTTGTCTCTCCAGCATCCAATAACAACTTGATTTTTGCAAAAGTGAATAACGAAGCTCATTTGCTCATGTTATTTTAATCATAACAGCAAGGCGTAGAGAAGCCAAAAGGACCACTTGAAGCCCTTAGGCCGAAATTGCAGGTATTCTCTCCCTTTCTTTCTGTAATTAGGGGTTACCAGCTCTACCTCTTAAAGATAGTTTTCCTTTACGTGTAGTTTTATGCTAGGCAATCCTTGATGGTTTTGTGCTTGCTTAAAGAAGCTCTCCATCAGTAGTGTCTATTGACTACTCTATGTGCTAAATATACGAATTCCTTAATGCCAACTATTATTATTATTGTTGTTGTTTTATTTTTCTGGGAAAAAAATTGGCTACTAGATTTATTGTTGTAGGTTACAGACAGGATAAGAGTCTTGCTTAGATTATAAACAGGCCCCCAATGAAATTACTTGGGGTTTCTATTGGTAAAACTAACATCAATATATTGATTTTTCTCGATCCATTTGATGATAATGCATGGAAATTTCATCTGGAAATATTAAACTGTAGTGTAGTGGTTCAAATGAGGCCCTGATAAACACCCGTTTTTCCTTAAAACAATTGTTGGTCTCAGTAAAGTCTGTTGAATAATCATGAATAAGTGCATATGTTCAGTAATTATCAATTATTGCATCTTAAATACAATATCTTAACTCAATCTGAAAACGATAATTCTGAAACGCTTTTGTGAACCCCACGGTAGATTCTTGCTTATTAAGAAAGTCAAAGTCCTGCCAAAAACTATGTGCAGAAAAGTTGCAAAACAACAATGGAAACTTTTTTTTTTCAAGATACTTTCACTCAAAGCACAAGGGATCTTTAACGCAACAAATCTAAACCAGCATAATGTCTTAGAAATGACAAGGTGTTTAAATCGCCGGTTAGGAAACACTATAGCGTTTCAAACTCGGTGAATGAAAACATTATAGCAAAATTTTGGTTCAAACTGGCAAGCCAAACATAATAATCCCCTCTTCCTGGTTGGAATAGAAAAAGAGTTAAAGATGGGCTTGGATTCTATGGTCCCTGATATAAAGATTGGCAATTGGTCTGATGTCTTTCTGTGTTTCAGCCCACACAACAGCAAACTAGATACCGGAAGTCTCCTTGTGCCCCGGCAGATGGCGAAGGTAAGCTGTTCAAACTTGATCGTCTGAATGCTAAGCCTTTTTCTTGTCATATTCTTGTTTCTTACGACGAAAAAGAAAAATACTAGCAGTTCAAACTCCATTAAGTTGATGCTAAATTTTTTTACTTTCCTTAATTTTCAATCTTGTTTTCGATAGAGAAAAATAACCAATACCAACGCAATCTCTTTTATTGGACTTTTGTAGACGGAGGAAGTGCTCCATCTGAAGATACAACTGCTAATGAATGAGAAATTTCCGGCCGAAATTCGATTTAGGGGCCATTGGCTGTTATTCTGGTGCTTTCTACCTTGTATGGATAATGAGTAATTTGTTGTTGTTCCACTTTCCGGAAAATAAATTGATGAGACGTTTCAATATTGGGCTAATTAGAGATATGCATACACCAATGTTTCTGCAGTTGAGAACTAGACTATTGTGAATTATTACTACTATGTTCCAGTATTTTTATCTTTAGTGGAACATTATTGCCCCATTTAAATGAATAGCTATTCCGAAGAATGTGAAGAACATAGAAAAGATCTTCCTTAATGTTGCATGGGTTTGTTGTGGGACTGAATGAAAACCTTCCATTGCACCATACGGCGTTTCCTTTTTCTGCAATTATATTTTATCTTTTAAACGTTTACTTGCCATTTTTATCTTATTGAATTTGAATATTCCCTCACAAGTGCAGTTGTCCACATAATCTAGCAATAAGCCTACCCTCTAAGGTTGAGATCTAGAGTTCGAATCCCTTCTTCATTATACTTAAAAAAATTGTCAGGCTTTTTAATCAGTTGCTTTTCTTTTTTAGGCTTTGTTTGACAAAGTTAGTTGAAACTAATAAGTTTTAATTGATACAATATAAAGCTCTCACAGTTATAACGTAAACCAAAAATTTATTACAATGTAAATTTTTTACATACTATAATATTTTAGTTCTAACTATATTATCACACTCTCTTAACTAGAAAATAGGCTGCATGTTACAAAATTGGTTTTGTTTTTGGAAAGTCCGCCTTTGGTCAAGTCAAAGCCCTCGTTCAAAATTTAACCATCTACGCTCTGTTTGGATATTTTTTCCACAAGAATATTTTAAATTTTTTAAATAGATGTTATGTAAAGTTGCAAACTAAGTATTCATATTAGTTTCACATTTGTAACATTTTTTATTCAAGGTAGTACTATGATGCTATGTTCATATAGCACTTAATTTATTTTAATGCAATATTCAATGTTATTAATATTGTGATATATTTATTAAGTTTATACTAAAACAAATTAAGTATTATAAAACTTATTAACTATGTTATTGTATTAAAGAAAAAAATGTTACTAATATCGGAGTGATTTAGAGGTTAAACTAAAGACATTTTTATATTTTATATACACAAGTAAATGTATATGAATATAAAAGTTAGAATTACAAGGATTTTTTTCCTCCCTCCTACATTCCCAAGTACCAATATAATTTTATGATTATAGGTATAGCGATAATTCTATGCTTTATTTAGAGTTGATATTCCCTTGCTCCATATTCAAAAAGAAAATATAATGTTTTCAAAGAGGAAAAAAATACTCGGGTTCCTAATTAAGGATGAAAATATTGACATTGATAAAGTTGTCGAGGTTTTGATTTATAGATAATGTCGACGGAATATCGATGTTGACAAATATTCTAGAAAAAAAATAAATATCTTAAAAAAAACTTAAACTTTTTTTTGTTAAAACTTTATAAAATGCTAATATATTCATTATTACTTAATTTGAACCAAGTCAATAACATAAGTAATATGCTTTTGGTTTGACATCTCATAGTACAAAAAAAAAAAATCATAATTATATATATTGATTATGATTCGGATGTTATTTAACATGCTCATTAATATACTCATTCAACAAACCCACTGATATAATATATATTATACAAGAAACAACAACACTTCACACTAATAGATAAATCATAGAAGTATGCTTCATCTATGTTTAGATAATATAAAACTTAAAACTTTGTAGAAAAACGTGAAGAATCTCATGAATATGTTCTTAAAAAAAGGGTGAAGTCATAAATGTATTTTTTTGAACAAAAAACAAAAAATTAAAAACAAATTCGATCACTAAAATCTTAAATTTTTAATGTGAAGTTTTGAATTATTCATTTAAAAAGTAAAAATTATTTAGAGAATAAGTATGAATAAATAGTTTTTTTGTGACGACCTATTTTTCAAGTAGTCACTTAACTTTTTTAAACCATCATTTCTTTAACGTTAATCTTACTTACTTAATAAGAAAAATACTGAAATAATTTTTTTTTCTTTCTTTAACATTCTTTAAAACATTCTTAAAAGCTGTTGCGACTTATGTCGCAATTTAAGTTGAGATCTCGCTCAACACTTGCTTTTAAAACTATTTCAAATCGCTTCTCAAAACTTAAAAAGAAACATTTATTAAATTATAGCTTCAATCTTCACTTTATAATTTTATAAAACATTTTTTTTAAAACTCTGATTTTCTTAAAACTTTAAAAACATTGTATTAAATAGTGGAAAACCTTTTCTTTGTGTAGCGGAAGCAAACAATTGTAGTATTTATACCCAAATCTTTGCATCTGTCCTCCGCAGCATTCAGCTCTTCTAAAGGGTCTTATTGATCACCATAAAACTACCTACAGCATAAAGAAACTTTTAATGAGCTTTCACTCAGTAAGTTCAAACAAAATCTAACAGATCATTTAAACATGCTTTAAAAACTTTTCTCATAAAAACATTTCTCTTATAACATTTTTCATGAACGTTTTTCATAAACATTTTTCATAAAACATTTCTAAATCGTTTTTCATAAACGCTTTTCATAAAACATTTAACATGTAGCAATCCTCAGAATGCTTTTCGTAAAATGTCAGTTATAAAACTTTTAACATTCCTCAAAATGTTTTCCATAAACATTTAACGTAAATACTTTGTAATAAGGAATACAAGCAAATTCATAATGCATGATTCCAATTATGCTCAATTATGAGCATTTTATGAACATTTGTTTCTTACTTTAACTTTCTATCTTTGTTTCTTAACTATCCTTATTTTACTTTAGCTTTCTATCCTTATTCCTTAACTTTCTTTATCTACTTTAGCTTTCTATCCTTATTCCTTAACTTTCCATATCTTACTTTAGTATTCGTACCAACATCATTAATTATGAGATCATGAACATGATGCTTCCCTTGTGGAAGACTTGAGACCATCAAATACCGTTTTTGTATATCACATCAAGGAGGTCAAACTTTAACTTTACTTGTATACCTCATATCAAAGAGGTTGATACGAAACTTTCTTGTTTTCTTTACTTTACCTTCTTATTAACTTTAGTGAGTATAACAAATGCTATCACATCATATGCAAACACCTTTGCAAGTCATATCTTATACTCTAAAACCTATTGCATAACAAATGCAACATAAAACGCAAACACATTTTACAAATTTTAACTTGTATTCTGAAACTTATTGTATAACAAATGTAACTTATTGCATAACAAATGCAACATAAAACTTATAACTTAAACTATAAAACATTATGCATTATCAAAATACAAAACATACTTTAAATACATTAAAAATCATAACTTGAACTTTTAAAAACATAATGCATATTAATATACAAATAGACTTTAAACATAACAATTGCAAATTCATTGCAAATCTTGCTTTGAATCTTTAAAACTTTTTGCATAATAAATGCAAACATGCTTTAAAAAAATTTGCATAATAATTGCAAACACATTTATAAACGTATACATAAATATTTAAAAATCATCTACTTCATACTGTAGGTGAAGTTTGAATTTATCTAAACTTAGCTCTAATATTCTCTATTCGATTCCTATCTCATTCCTTTTCTTTTCATTAGTCGGTTTTTGTGTCCTGATCAAACGACAGTTGACTTATTTGTTAACTTTCTTTATTATCAATCCACTTGATTGATAACTTAACTTAAACCTTAAACATTCATTCCTTCATTTCATAACTTGGTATACTATCGGTCTACCATTCTATTTACCTTGTACCCCATTGCTTTTAACTTCGTAACTCACCAGGTTACCGTACTTTTTACTTAACTTTGTAACTTATCGGGTTATTACTCTTTTGTTCTTAAGCGATCCTTAGTAAAACCTCCCATCTCACTGGCGGTTTCGATACTTAACATAGTAAGGAACATTTTCAGTCAAAGATCGTTATGCTAATTCGGAGTGTTCTACTCCGCTTTGGCCGTTTTCATAAAAATGACGTTTTTACCCTTATCAGGATTTTTGTCAACTTCATAACTTTTATAAAACCCATTGCTTAAATTTAACATTTTATTACTTACATATTACAAAAAAATTCTTGCTAAGGAGCATTTTTTTGATATCTAGCGTTTCGGGTCTGTTTTGACCTTTTTACAAAATGACCGTTTTACCCTTGATGGGTCTTTAAAAACTTTCAAAACCCGTTAAAACATGACTTTCATTTCTTTATGTCTCATAACATCAAGAAAAAAAAAAACAATGGTTTTCCTTTCAATCAAATCCATTTTGTCAAAACTTTACAGTTTTGATCCGTAATGCGAAAATCTTTATATTTTCGCCCTTAACGTTTTTTTTTTCATTCTTTTCTTTGACTAAATTTTGAATCCTTTAAAACTTAACATTCTTAATTACTCACTACCTACAGCAGTATAAGAATTCTACATTTCTTGGTGAAAAATCCAGTTTTCATACGATTTTATAGTTTTAGCTCGAAATACAAAGATATTACATTTTTGCCCCCGAAACCAAAAAAAATCTTTTTAAACAATTAGTCCCTATTTTTCGAGAGGATCAATTTTTTTTTAAATACCTTACCCTAATTCCTCTTGTAAAAGGACGTTTTTGCCCCTTAAAATTTGTTCCTAACTTTAATAAATTTTGTAAAATTCATAACTTATTAACCGAGCAGAATTTTGAAAAACTACTCATGCTGTCTTAATACTTTCGACGAGTTCTATAACTTTTGTGTTGTAACTTTTTAAAAATTCTAATGTTTAGGGAGACTTTTTGGCTGATTTTTAAATCTACTGAAAATACCCTTTTTCTTTGCAATTTAGTCCCTTTTTAAATTTCATCAAAACTCTTATTTTCTTCTTTCCATCATCATCACCATCAACATATAACATAAAATGATCATGCCGTATTGTTCATTTACATGCCATAGACCAAACTCATTTTATCAAACGTATAATATGTATTAAAAAACATAAACTTTTTCAAGCATGAAGTTTAGAATTTTACCTAAACTTCACTAAGCCTTTTGATCCTTCTTTGAAATGCTTGAAAATCTTTTCAACACCCTTGACAACATTCATAGCAATCCCCATAAAAATCTCAACCAAATCATGAATAAAAACCCTTAAGCATAATAGGTAAAACTTGGATTTTGCCTTGAAACTCTTAAATCTCCTTCAATACCCTTGAATTTACTTCAAAACATGATTTTGGAGATTTGTGCTTGAAAAATTATGGAGAGAATACTCATGGGGGGGTCGGTTTTGGTAGAGAGAAATAGGGGAAAAAATGGAGCATTTTTCTTTTCTTTCTTTCTTTCTTTCCCTTTCACGTTTCTCCCTCTTCTTTCTTTCTTCTTTTTTCTTGCATGTTGGAGACCATTATATGAATTGATTCACCTTTTTCTTTTTCTTTTCTTTTCTTTTCTTTTCTTTTTTTTTTTTAATAAAAGGGTGATGAATCACCTTGGTAATCAATTAGGTTACTTTGAGTGGCCAAATATGATTAGGCCACATTTCATGATGTGGTGGCCCAATCAAAATCTATTAGGTGTCCATTAAACTTTTTACGTAGTCTAAGTTTATACTAACAATATTTTTTCTATACTGTCGGTATTTTTTTTCATGCAATTCATGAGGCTTCACAACCTTCTATACTTATTTTCATTCATCACATAATGAAATTTCAATATTCTTTGACTTTGTATAGTCTAAATTTATACTGACAATATTTTTCTTATACTGATGGTATATTTTCTATACTGCTATAGCATTCTTTATTCATCTATATTCTCTAAACAGTATTATTCATATACCGCTTAAACAGTCTAATTTTATACTGTTTATCCTTGAATAGGCAAATTCCTACACTGCATTACTTTTATAGTGTAATTTTCATACTATATAATTTTATCAGTATACTTTTTCACACTGTATTATTCTAATACTGTATAATTTTTTGTATTATTATACAATATTTTTCTCCTTAAACTATATTTTTGTCTTACATAATCCTTAACTTATTGCATTTTTAATTTATTGAAAATGCTCGAGTGCCACATTTTTATTGTTTTTATGTTGAAAATATTAATCACATTTTATTAAAAAAATAATAAAAAGCTTATAAAATTGATTTTTGTTCAAAAACAAAAATTTTCCTGACGTTTTCAACATTTTATAGATAATTTCATAAATATCCTAGATATTCATGGATGTTCATCGATAGTAAGGATATTTGTGTAAATTGTAGATATTTTATGGACATCTTGGAAGAAAGACCTTTTCCCAATATCCATGTCGAGAATTCAAAATAAGGATATTGTTGTAGAAATGTTCAATTATATTGTGGACATTCTCATTCTTGTTCTCAACTATTGTACAAGGATCAACATGAGGAAATTTTTTTAGTATAATCTTTAATTATATTAGAAAATTTAGAATTTGTTTGATTACAAAAAAGTTTAGGGTAAATTGTCACGTTAGTCCCCAATGTTTCACGAAAGTGTGATTTTAGCCCCCAACCTTTTATTTTTAATTTATCAGTTCCTAACCTTTTATTTTAGTTACTGAAAAACTAATTTAACGGTTTAACTGTTAATTTTAGGACCAGTTTGTCACTTTTTTTATAACTTTGGAGATCAGTTTGTTACTTTTGATAACTTTAGGGACCAGTTTGTTATCTTTTTCTGTGCAAGATTAACTATTTAACAGTTCAATTGATTCATCAACAACTAAAATCAAAAGTTGGAAACTAATAAATCAAAAATAAAAAGATTGGGGATCAAATGTTCACTTTCGTGAAAGGTTGGAGAAAATTGGAACATTTTATAATTTTATTAGGGAAAAATAAAGAATTCAACTTTATAGGGTTATGCAAAGGACAAAAGGTCGGATTATTTTCTAGCGGTTTGAAACCAGACCAAAACATTGCTAGGCGATCTAGCCTATTTTGTAAAATTTAAGACTCCATTTATAACATATTTACATACACATAATACAAATATAAAAAAAAGTCCTATTTCTCAGGTTTTCAACCTTTAATGTTGAAATTACTTAAAAGGATCACATTTTTTTCGGTCACAAAAAACCACCAATTTGACCCCAACCGAATCCTTACATAACGGTCAGGCCCCCTACACGGAATAGTTTAGTTCAATCTAATTTTCTTTGCAAACTATCAAAATGACTTGGTTCGACAAATTTAGGGGTTTGCAACTGGATCGAACTAGATTGTGTACATTTCAAAAACAAGAAAAAAATGCAAAGAGTAACATCTTTTGGGAAACTCAAAGAAGGAAATGACAAGGGTTTTGAAATCAATAAAGGGTTATTGTAATTTTTTATTCTATATTTTAACAAATATCAAATTGGTATTATGTTGTTGGAAAAATATTAAAAAGATATCTATTATTTTTAAAAATTCATTTTAATACCACAAACTCATTTTGCGAGATGTAAAAATGCCCATTTTGAGGGAAAAGGTCGTCGTCGGCATCTAGGAAGAAGAGAAGACTCCAATCTTCCCCGACGAAGAAGACATCAACCGTCATCAGAGAAGATGGTGTGAGAATCGGTGTGCTTGTCGCCAAAGAAGACGACCTTACAAATTGATCGCCAGTTCTGAGAGATCACGTCATGGGCACTGAGTAGAACTCAAAGTCATCCCCGGAGAAGAAGATATCAATTGTAGCCGGGGAGGCTTTGAAGAACTCCAATCTCCAATAGCAACGACCGTTCACCACAACTAGGACCACGATGACGGGCTTCTCATGACGGCACCGACAACGACCATTCACTACTAGCGACGGACATAATGAGTACAGTGAAGACTAAAGGGCACTAGACACGAAGAAGAAGAACATGTAGGGACATTTCAGGAATTCCAATTTTTGTTTTTGATGTGTATGTGTTACTAGTTTCTATTCACAATTATTTATGTTACAATTTTGCATTCCCAATTCAAAAAATGAATTCTCTGCAATGAACAAAATCATCAAAACAAACAAGACATGCCCATTTTCTTTTTTTTTTCTTAATTTTTAATCTGTTATTTTACCAATGTTTTTTTTCCCCTTGTAAAAAAACAAATTCTAAGCATAAATATTCTCAAAAAAAAAAAAAAGAAAAAGAAAAAGAAAGGAAAAAAAAAAAACGCCAAGGGCGAACCCCAGCAAAAAAAATAAAAACTCTCCCGCTTCCCACACTCTCGCCGCCGTACAATTGCACGTTCGCCATTTCAAAACTTGTCCTCTTCGCCGTTCTCTTTCTCTCTCTCTCTTCTTCTCACACGCGCGCGCGCACACATACATGCATGCACCGTCCCTCACGCCACACTTCTCGGCCGGCACAACCTCTCTAACCGTTTTACCACCGTCACCGGCTAACGACACACGCTAAAACCCCCTCTACCCAGATTCTACACCCCAACTCTCACCACCGCCGCGGCCATGGACTCCGACACCGGAACTCCGTCTCCGGTGACGGCGCCGCCACCCAGGACGACGCCCTTTTCCGGCCGCGAGGATTGCTGGAGCGCTGACGCCACCGTCACCCTCATCGACGCCTGGGGCGAGCGATATCTGGAGCTCAAGCGGGGGAACCTCCGGCAGAAGCACTGGCAGGAGGTCGCCGACGCCGTCAACTCCGACCACTGTGACGGCCCTAAGTCTCGCCGGACGGACATCCAGTGTAAGAATCGCATCGACACGCTCAAGAAGAAGTACAAGATCGAGAAGGCTAGGGTTTCCGATTCCGATGGAAAGTACGTCAGCCCCTGGCCCTTCTTTGCTCGCCTCGACGCCTTGATCGGCGCGACTTTCCCCATAGCCAAGAAGCTCTCTGCGCCGCCGGGGCCGGTCGCCGGCGGTAATCGGAATCCGTCCCTTCCGTCATGGGCGCGGTATTCGCCGTTTCCGGTAGGTCCCCGATCCGCCACTCAGAAGCGGCCAGCGCCGGCGCCGGCGCCGGTTTCCGTTGCTTACGGCGGATCGACAAGGAACTTCTCCGCTTTTGCGGCGGCGGCCGTGGCGGCTCTGGCGAAGGAGGAGGCTGAGGATGAGGAGTCCGACCGGTCGAGGTTGAAGCCAAGCACGAGGAGCAGCGGAAGGGAGGAGAGGGAGAGAGAGCCGATGTACAGGGAATTGGCGAACGCGATAGAGAGGTTTGGAGAGATATATCAGAAAGTGGAGGCGGCGAAGCAGAGGCAGCTGGTGGAGTTGGAGAAGCAGAGGATGCAATTCGCCAAGGATTTGGAGTTTCAAAGGATGCAGCTTTTCATGGAAACCCAGGTTCAGCTTCAAAAGATTAAGCGCGCCAAGCGATCTTCGGGCGCTGGTGAGTCTCTTCTTTTCTTTATTATCTTAAAACAAAAGGGTTCGTGTTGACGACTGTTCACAATTTGGTTTTCTGCAACTAGAACTCGATTGTTTTGTTAATTCGTGATTGTGAACGTGTCATTTGTCTGAAACCGCTTTGTACTTGGCTCTGTCATGTTTGACAATGCTCTGTTCATGTATAAACTGGTAGTTAGGATTGTTTTTAACACAGTTCGAGCGCCAATAATTGTTGCATATGAAAGAAGTGCATATTTCAAGAGCCAGATTACAACTGATAAAAAGGGCAAAAAAAGAAAAACAATGACTAGACTTCCAGGAAGCTGCAACTCCAACATTATCTGTACTCTGCAAGCAGAGAGATGGAAGACGTAGAAGGGTTTATTAAAACGTAATGGTGGATTTTATAAATCTAACCACATTTCTGATAGTTTTTTTCTTTTTTTTTTGGCCCTTAAAATCTGACGGTGTGCTTAGAGGTTGGTAGCAAAGATACAGTTTCGTGTAGCTCGTATGTGTACGAGGGGATAGATTACCTTCTATTTGGGATGAATTTGATGCGTTGTAGTTGATTTTGTGATTTGCGTAATAGACGTTAGTGCTTGGTAGCAATGATACAGATTTGGAAAGGCTGTATGATGAGTGGTTTAAGTTATCCTTAAGTTGGTATAAATATTTGTTGCATGATTCCCTGGTTATGTTAGACGGTCACTTTCTCTTGGTTGTTGACATGATGTCACAGAGTAAGTCAATAAGGCTTTATTTAGGACATGGATAGCCTGCATCAACTTGTCAGGTCTGTCTCAATTTTTAGAATGAAATGCTCTCTTTTTCTATCCTTCTTGCGGGGACATTGAGGTTTTCATGTGCATGTCATGTAAAATTTAGAGAAAAAGGCAATCACGTTATGATTGATCGACTTCAATGCATGCGTCAAATGTTGTTTATGAGCTACTTTATTCACTTTTTGCGTGTGGAGCGGATAGATCTCTCTGTTTTACAACTTTGTTGTCTCCTCTCTCTCTCTCTCTCTCTCTCTCTGTCTCTTTCCCCCTTCCTTCTCTCGCTTTCCTTTTGTTTTCTTCATCCATTGTTCATAATTTCTTCCATTTGGAAACTTTGTGTCTATCACCTCGGCCTGTTTCTTGTGCTAAGAAAGGGTTCATGTTGTGGTTGAAATCATTTTGGACATGGAGAAGCGAGTCTATGGTGTGCTCTTATAGTCTTTGGCCTATACGTTGAACATTATGAAAGTTCCTGGTGCAAAAGTGGTTATTTATATCTAATTTTTCCATAACTTGTCACAAAGTAATCACTAATTTGCTCGCACTTTTTTACGTACCATTGTGAATCATACGCATGCTTGATTTCTAGCTTATATGGTACGGCTAAGTGTTGTCGTTTAACCAACAACCCATCTGTTCATTCTTATTATTTCGATCCATCTTCTTTAGCAACAAGCCTTCTTTTTCTTGCCCCTTCACAGTCATGATATTATGATGTTGTGGAAGTATGGCTTGGTTTTTATGATCGATTGTGAAAAGAAATGAATTATGTATAGTCTGGTATGTCAAGTCAGATTTTAGGTTGTGTTTATTGATGTCTGGCCATATTACACCTAGTCGAGGAAGTAAATTTATGGTTGTTGATGAACTTCAATATCTTTTTGCTCCATGACTGGCTAGGCAAAGATAAATTGTGACCAAATCTTACTGCAGCATGGTCAGGTAGCTTCATATGGGATTGGGATGAGGTGATTGGAAGTAAGAAATAAGTCGGCAATTTAAATGCATATTGCATATCTGATTTTCTTTTGGGCATTTGATATTGTTGCCCCTTAAACTTATCGTAGATTTTTAATTTGCTCTCTGAACTTTTAATTTTGACAAGTTATACCCTAAACTTACAAATATGGAGCAAATTACCCCTATTGATACCAATTTTAGTTTTTTTGACTAAAATTGACACGTAATTTGTATATAAATAGTTGATTAATGATGTGAATAGTAATTTTTATATATTTTTACTAAAATTTATTGTAATTAATATTCTTAATTAAGATTTCATGAAAACAAAAATTTTTGAATAAACTTTGTTTGAATTTTTGGGTTAACATTATATAAAAAAAAACTTTTTTATACTCTTAATTAACTACACATGTAAAAATCTCATTTTAACTTTAGTCAAAAAATTAAAATTGCTATCATTAAGGGTAATTTGTTGTAGATTTGTAAGTTCAGGATATAACTTGCTAAAATTAAAAATTCAGGGGGCAAATTGCAAATGTGCGGCAAGTTCGGGGAGGCAACAATGCTAAATAACACCACCACAACACACCCCCTCTTTTTCCTTTTTCGTTATAAATTTTATGAGCTGCATGCTCTAGTTCGGATGTGCTACAATGACTTATTTTAGTTGAGATAGTGAAAATGTGGTTGTATATGGCAAAATGGTGCAAAAGGAATCTTTTATACGATAAGATGTGGTGGACAACATTTTAATCAATTGAGTTACTAATATCGTTGCAAAAGAAATAACTTAATTTACAATTCACACAGAAGTTTTCGAGAAAACTTTCTATAATTTAGTGAATTATGAAAACGCATCAGGCGGAGATTGTGTCTTTTTGGGACTAGTTTGTGGACGTATTATTTGTCTCTTGAGACAGGTGCGATATGCCTATATGATCTACCAGTTTTTTCCTTCAGATACAGGGTGTTTTTTTAGAAGCCTATTAACGTCTTGAAATATTGAGCAATGTACTGTTTAACAAATTCGTTTTATTATTTATTAATGAACTTATTAGAATGGTGGTGTTTTTCTGTTTTGCAGTTTGCTTTCTTTCTTTTATGGTATAAGTGAGATGTTTTCTGGAATTAATGTTGAATACAATTAAATCAAAGCCACCTTACTATCTATACCACTTATTTTCTTTGGGTATTTGCTTCTGGTCCTGTGGAGTTCATTCAAAAAGATGTCACTGTCTTAATCGAAGAAATTTATTTGATGTCACTCTAAGTTCCATCTTTTTTCAGAAGGTTGGTGTTTGTATATGTAACCATCAAGTGTGATTGCACCTCCGTGCTTTAATCGTTTGTTCTCTGTTGATCGGGCTAGATTGCTAACAAAACATCCATCTTGGTTTCAAATTTCTGTGAAATTTTGATTTCTCAAATTCGTACCGTCTTAGGCCCACGACAGAATTTTAACATAGCTAGAAGAAAATGTCATCAACTTCCTTCTTGATATTTCTTGATCAAACGTAGTGATTTTCCTCGGTTTTCTTTTTACCGAGTGATGCCTAAACTGTATGTGTATGGCATGGAGATTTTGAACGAGTCCATTTTACCTGTGTGATGTCCGTCTTTTATGTGGAAACCTTGATCATTTGACACCTCATTCAAAGGAATTAACCAAACGATTTGATTGATCTTATACGACTTTGAAGTGCCTATTGATCATCTGCTTATGTTACAACAAGAACGAACATAATTTCTTATGCGTAATTAGATATTCAAGTCTTGGAGTTGTCTGAAAGTGAACGCAGTCCTCCAAAACTTGTTATTTTTACATTCTCGTAGTCGTTCGAAAAAGAAATTTTGGACAGTGTTAACCATGGAATTTTTGTGAAGCAGACAGTTACTCCTAGCTTCACGGTTGAACGAGTCTTCATGGTTATGGCTGCTTCTTTTCAGAAGGGTACAGCAAGTTTAACGTAAGAACTGCATATAGTTTCAGTTTGTTTTCGGTGAAGCACTATGCTGAAGGGACTTCGAAGTGGTCAGACAAAATGTGGTAATACCCTTTTGTGAATTATTTTCGTTACTTTCTTCTTTTAGGGGACAATAGAAAGATGTAACTATATATTTATTCCTTTCAGGCTTTCCATATTACCTATTCTCTCTCTAATCATCGTTTGTTTTCTAAGCTTGTTTTCTGTATAAGAAACGTTTTAGTTTAATTTATTGTGGAAAATCTTAAAACCAATTCAGAAATAGTCTGTTGGTATTGAGAATATGCCTAAACGTATTTCTGAAATGCCCTCTTCATGATAGCTGTACTTAAATAACTTTTTGTTTTTTAATTTTTTGCTCAGAATAGCCGTCTGGTAACTTAATTCCAGTTTTTGATGTCTCTTCTCTAAATTGATTGTTGATGTGTTAACAAGAATTACTGGTTTGTGGTTTTTACAATGAACAAAAACTTTTGAAGAAACTGGCAAGATGTATATATGTTTTTAACTATATCGGAATAACATATCCATTTAACCTATTTTCTTATATATGTGATGTTATATTATCTTGAAGGATCGACCATTATCCCCTATCATTGGCCAAAAAAAGAAAAAAAAAAAGAGATTATGTTCATTGTCATCTTTCAACACCATTATACCACAATTAAACTGCTAATATGCAGATCTCTCAGGTCACGAATAGTTGTTAATGTTGTTGTTGTTGTTGTGAAAAAAGCCTCTCAAGTATTTATAGTTTATAAGACAAGGGAACACAAATGGGTAACGTCTTTATCAACGCCATATAAGAAAAAAATAAGTATCGGTGGTAACATTTACTTCGGATGGTGATTGCTGAATGCAACACCCAACACGTTTTAATATTTTTTTAGTGGTAGCGGTTGAAGCACTGCTCCTAATAATAAATGCTTAAATACTTTGGGATGTTGACAAAATTCAGGAATTTCATTTCAAGTTGTCTTGAGAAATTTTAATTTGTTTCGAAGTTTGCTGACTTTTCTACGGATTTCTACATGGCCTTTAACGCAACGTCTTTTAAAAAAAAATAACAAATGAAATTAAGAGATGGGCAACTTGTGTAGCTAGTTAAGCAGGAAAAAAAATGCAAAATTGGATAAGCATAAAAACGGAAACAACAACAACAGCAACCAGAAAGCTGATGTTCCCTTGCTGCCCAAAATCAGTTCGACGGCTTAAAACACAAATCATAAACGGGAGAAAAGCTCCTTGTGCTCTTCTATTCCTGTTGTCCAACCCTCTTTGGACTTGGCCGCTAGCGAAGAAGCTCGTAATCGCCTAGCTGAAAGGCCGTATCCTGGTATCAGTATATTAAATTTCGTTCAAGTAGTAACACAGATCTTAGAGTTTCTTTGGAACAAATACCAAGTATATGTATTCCAATTTCATTTGGTTCATTGGTTTCATGAACAGAAATTCAATTTTTTTAAGAAAATTACTGTGATTAAAAGGTTTGATTTGTTGGTCTAGAGGAGAAAAAAGTCCATTACCTTAGATCTTGTTAGAGGGTAGTGCATTTGTTTTATTGTAACTAATGCACCAGAGTTTGAAAGTATATGTTACGTTTTTAGGTTTCATTTGGCGTGCGTCAGTAATTTAATTCACCCTTGGTTGACAATAGGAGCTGATCTGTAGACATCCACGTACTCGAGACGTCCAAAATTCTCAAGCTTCTGAATAAAAACCAAAGGGAATGGGTCATTATGACGGTGGAGATGAAAACACGTGACATCCAATTGAACTTGTAATACCCTCCTTTTCTCAAGGGAACCCTTAAAATGGTTATTCTGGGAAAAGAGGTGAAATATGACACCCACATGTGCCTGAAACGGGCGTTAGTAGATAAATATTTGTAACACCCAGAGTTTAACTAAGTAAAGTTAGCATGTAAATGATAGATTGGTATGTCTTAATGTGATTTAAATTTAATTTAAACATTTTGTGCTATATTTTAAGTTTATCTCACTTTTAGTTATTTTTATTTGTTATTTTGGATTTCAAAACAAAACAATTTGTCAAATGTCCAATATATTCATTTTGAAAAACCATGTGTTGGAACATGATTTTTATTCTATAGAACCATATTTCTCTCTATTTAATCCCCTCTCCCTCTCTTCTTCTCTCCCTCACTCTTTGCCAGCACATTCTCTCTCTCTCTTCCTTTCTTCTTCATTTCTTTCTCTCTCTCTCTCTTTTGTTTGTTTTCAAAAATTTCAAGCTCAAGCCTTGATTTTTGACTGGATTGGAGGTCAAGGAGCACGATTTGGTCTCCATAAACCGATTTAAAGTTTAGATTTGAGGTTAGTTAACTGAACTTTCAAAATTTCAAACTTTTTACTAATTCTCTAAATTTCCTTGAAATGTTGAAGTTTAAGTTTCTAGAGCTTAGAAAACCTTAGATCTAAGTTAGTAGAGCTCAAATCACCTAGAATCTAGGCTTGATTTCACTAAAATTGGATTGAATCGCAATTTTTTCTTTTTCTCTATTTTCAGATTTAGTCAAAATCTTTGTGTAAATCTTGTTTAAAGTTGTGTAAAAGTGTTCTAGTTTGTTTTTTTAGCATTTATGAACATTACCCATGCTTGAGAACTAAGAAAACACGTTTAAAATGGAATTTTGGATTTGGGGAGGCCGAGACTTAAAGTCTCAGGTCCCTAGATTTTTCTAGTTCTGCAAGCCGATTGTAGCGGCCCCCTTCCCCCCTCCCTCGGGAGGAAAGAGAGGAAAGGAGCGCCACGCATCGTTAGTTCATGTATGTGAAAATGGGCAAAAAAAAAAAAAAATCAAATCTTAGCTCAACCTTAATGTGAAAATTATCTTATCATTAGCAGCGAAAATATAAAGATTACAACACTTATGCAAAAGCTAAAAAATTCCCTAAATGTCCTCAATAACAATTTTAAGTTCCTAATAACATCAAAGAAATACTTAGAATAAATATTGCATCTTAGACTCGTCATGGGACCTTGGACCATTCTTGCTCAGTCATCTACATCCTTACTTAGAAGCTCACCTGCATCACGAGAACTATATAAGCATAATGCTTAGTAAGTAAACCACAGTAGTTTCACATAAAAACATACTTTTATAAACATACATTACTTTTAGGTTTTTGGGCCCGTAGCATAATGTTAATCTCAAGCAGTCAAAACCCTTAACATTCATTCATAGATGGTCCCTATCTTGGAACATGCTTCCTCAAGGATTTGACCATGAAAACATACATAACATTAGTTAGTTCATGACAACAAGAGAGTGCACATCATACTCATGAAAAATCATCAAAATTATCTTTAAACATATTCATCAACATACATAACTTTAAAACATGCTTTAAAACATACTATTGTTCAAGTGATGCAGTGGAGGGTATACTTACACAAACCATTTAGTCATGATCATCTTAGATTTTATATATCATCTACCTTTCTTCCATACATCACATAACATTACTCTTCATATTCTAAGGGAAGCCATCTATTGAAACCCTTGTGGTTCTCTTCTCTATTCTTTCTTCATGCATTCATATGTCTCCTTTATCTCTTTGTTTCATTCATTTCTTTCTTTCTCTATTTCTTTCATTCTTTCATCTACTCTCTCTCTCACATTCTTGCTCTTAGTAGCAAAATAAAGAAGGAAAAAGAAGAAGAAACATGAAGATTGAGAGGTTGAGAGGATTTGTGAGTAAAATGTGAAGAATGGAAGTAATATATAAAAAAGAAACATAGCCTTCTATAGAAGAAACAAATCTTTTATAAAAATGGAATGCATACTC
>CAMOHE010032977.1:0-16134 GCA_946598075.1 Artocarpus hirsutus | reverse complement strand
GAATTTGTCCCTCATTTATCATGAGAAAGATATCTATGGGCCTCTCGATAAGTTAAACTGAAGTAAAATATATGGCCATACTGAAATGAATTGATAAGGGTTATCAATATTAGTCTACTTAAGATCGAGAAATAATATGATTAAATAGTATAAGGATGACATAAACCATGTTTTATGTTTAATCAAGGTATCTAGTGACAAAAAGGACTTTAATACTTATTGTGGATTAGGTTATGTCAGATTATTGACATTCGCATAACTTGGGTAATCATAATGTCTTGCTAGAGGCCGCTTATGATTTGTGGGCTAGAAACAGAATTATAAGTCCACTACCAACGTTATGTGAACCTATAGGGTCACACACTTAGAACATATCAAGAACGAATTTTTGGTTAACTGTGTCTAGGTTCAATGAACCTAATAATGTCCAGATTCGATGGACTAGATATGTCTACGTTTATTGAATCTAACATTATCTAGATTATCTGAATCATATTCGAATTACTAACATTATCTAGATTTTCTAATCAGATTTAAATTACAAACATTATCTAGATTATCTGAGTCGTATTCGAATTACAGTTTACCCTATTTACAATCTGACTCTATCTCAAAGTCAACAGATATATATATATATCTGTTTTAGGGTTTTTAGCCCAATTAAGAAGAAAGAAGGTGTTCTATCATTCTAAAAGGACAAAAAACATTAAAACCCTAAAATTAGAGAGAGTCTTTTAACGCAAAAAGAGGGTGCTAGCACACTAATTCGTTTTTGAGAGAGTCTGTTCGTATGGATACCTGCAGAGGGTGTTGCTCTAAATAACAATGTCTGAATCCAATCTCAAATGCTAAAAGCTCGAGTTAGGGTGTCACCGGAGTGAATCCGCTCTCTCCCTTCGAGAATCTTGCCTTTTTGTCATCCTGGTAAGATTCTATGACTTTCTTATTAATCTAATCGAATTGCATGGATCCTGTGAGGGTTTTGTGGAAATTAATTTTTAATTTTTTGCTGCGTATTTGAATCACAAAATCCAACAAAACCCAACACCAACAACCACTCATTTCACACTTGCAAAGCGAATTCTTCAGCACCTAAAAGGTACGATCAGTTTTGGCTTGTTTTATTTAGTTTCTAATGACTACAAGCTTGTTGGTTATTGCGATAGTGACTGGGCCAAAAATATGGATGATCGAAAGAGTGCAACTAGTTTTATATTCTTTATAGGAGACATTGTGTTCGCTAAGATGTCAAAGAAGCAACCAGTAGTCACACTCTAAACATATGAAATTGAGTATGTTGCTATTACCTCATACATATGCCATGCAATTTGGCTCGGGAACCTTTTTGAAGGAATTAAATGTTCTGCAAGAAGAACTGAAAGAGATCTATTTTGATAACAAGTTAGGAATAGCTTTGGCAAAAGACCAGGTCTTCCACGATTGGAGTAAACACATCGACACTTGATATCACTACATAAGGGAGTGCATCACAAGAAAAAATGTATGATTGGAGTACATGAGGTCTCATGACCAAGTTGTAGGCATCTTAACCAAGCCATTAAAGCAACAAGATTTTGCCAAGTTGAGAAACGCACTTGGTATCATAAAACAACTTTAAGGGGGGTGTTGAAGAATAAACTTGTTTTATAAAACCTAAACCCAAAACTTGATGAAGCCTAAAATCCAAAACGGCATGTGAAGAACAAAGGCAGCCCAATTCCTAGAAGTTTCTAAAGTAAAGTTGAATAATTGTAGCAACAAAGGAACATGGATACGAGTTGGAGTTCATCTGCATTGTATGGCTCTTTGAAGAATTAGACTAGTGGTATAAGTGTGTGATAAAAAAATAAAAGAGCGTTAGACGGCTTAGTTGTTTATTTGTGTGGTGTATGTTAATCAAGAAGTAGTATATATGGCTCTCCTCACTTGAGTTGTAAGCATTAGAGAAAGAAAGAAAAACAAAGAGAAAGAAAAAAGTATAGCTTCTAGTAAGTGAATGAGTGAAGAGCAAAACAAAGCCTTATGAGTAAGAGTGGTGTGAAAAGTTAAAATTATTTGCTCCTACTGCTCGATTAGAACCATAAGGCTAATCATTTCTTTAGCTAGTCTGAACAAGTGAAAGATTTATCAAATAGATGTAAAGTCTACTTTCTTGGACCAAAAGCTTGAAGAAGAAGACTACGTCGAACAACCAATGGGTTATATAGTGAAGGGGCAAGAAGACAAGGTCTTGAAGCTGAAGAAGGCCCTTTACAGATTGAAGCAAGTGCCAAGGACATGAAATAGCTCGATCAACAAATACTTGCAGGATAATAGTTTCACAAAATGTCCATACAAGCATGCCTTATACCTCAAGATGAAAGATAGAGATGTTCTAATTGTTTGCATATAAGTTGACAATTTAATCTTCACCAGGAGCAATCAAAATATGTTTGGAGAATTCAAGAACGCAATGACAAGGGCATTTGAGATGACTAATATCAGGCTCATGGCGTATTATGTTGGCATCGAAGTTAAAGAAAAGGAAGATGGAATTTTCGTCTTGTAGGAAGGATATACAAAAAAGATTCTAAAAAAGTTCAAGATAGACAACTGCAAATCGATAAATACATTGGTAGAATATGGAGTCAAGATGTCTAAGCATGAGGAAGTAGAAAGTGTATATCCAACACTTTTCGAAAGCCTAGTCAAAATTTTGTGGTATTTGATATTTACAACACCTGACATTCTCTATACAATAGGACTTGTGAGTCACTATATGGATATTCTAACAACCACTAATTTCAAAGTTGCAAAGCGAATTCTTCAATACCTAAAAGGTACAATCAATTTTGGCTTGTTTTATTCAGTTTCTGATTATTACAAGCTTGTTGGTTATTGCAATAATGACTGGGCAGAAATGTTGATGCTTAAAAGAGTGCAATTGGTTTTGTATTCTTCATAGGAGAGACACCGCAGTCACTTGGATGTCAAAAAAACCGCCAATAGTCACACTCTAAACATGTAAAGCTAAGTATGTTGTTGCTACCTCATACACATGCCATGCAATTTGGTACATGAATTTTTTGAAGGAATTAAACATTCCGCAAAAAGAACTAATAGAGATCTATGTTGAAAACAAGTCAACAATAATTTTGGCAAAGAACCCAATCTTCTATGATTGAAGCAAACATATCGACACCCGATATCACTAGATGAGGGAGTGTATTATAATAAAAGATGGGCAACTAGAGTACCTGAGATCTCATGACTAAGTTGTAGACATCTTTACGAAGCCACTAAAGCAACAAGACTTTGTCAAGTTGAGAAACGCGCTTAGTATTATTAAAACAAGTTTAAGAGGTGTGTTGAAGAATAAATTTGTTTTATAAAACTTAAACTCAAAACTTGATGAAGCCCAAAATCCAAGGCCATCATGTGAAGAACTAAGGAAGCCCAATTCCGAGTTGTTTCTAAATTTAAGTTGAATAATTGCAGCAACAAAGGAAGGAACGTGGAAATGAGTTGGAGTTCATCTGAATTGTTTGGCTCTTTAAAGAATTAGACTATTGGATTTGGATATATGTGTGTGATAAAAAATAAGAGAGTGTTACGTGGCTTAGTTGTTTATTTGTGTGGTGTATGTTAATCAAGATGTAGTATACATAGATCTCCTCACTTAAGTTGCAAGCATCGGAGAAATAAAAAGAAACAAAGAGAAAGAAAGAAGCATAGCTTCTTATGAGTGAGTGAAAAAAGAACAAACCAAAGCTTTGTATTTGGAGTTAGAGTTTATAAAAAGTTGTAATATTTTGAATTGTGAGTTTATAAAAGTCTGTTTTTGAGTGACAAATTTCCAACAACTTTAACATCAGTTATTTTTTTATTTTTATTTTTGTTGCATCTATTATAACATATATTGATTCTAGGGAGAGTAAATGAAAAAACAGATTTTTAAAACTTTTGAAGTAAATAACAAATTCTGAAAGTGTTTATAATAAAAGAAGATTTATGGCGAAATAATTTATTATTGTGTAAATGAATTGTAAACATTTACATATTAAATTTATTTACTATGTAAAAAAAGATTATTTACACTATAAATAAAAAGGTAAGTCAATTATTTAAATTATAAAATACTATTTACTACGAATATTTTCAATACCTATTCTTTACTACAATTAGTTTTAAAAAATTGCTATTTACTACAACACACAGGACCATGTTGACATATGATCGTACTTGGGAAACAGTTCTTAGTCACAATCATTTTAATTATTTGATGCCAAAGAATCGAAACGCTTTGCATAAATACCTTTAAATACTATTTCCATCCTTATTGCCATATTATGCTATCTTTTTATTTTATTTAATAACCAACTTTTTTTTTTTTTTTAAGAATCCCTTACTATAGGTATCTTAACTTTTGCAAACAATAAAATGTCCTAAAAATTATTCCAAGTTCCTAATCTATCAAAACTTACAAAAATTGTTCCCATGGTAAAACTTTGTCTCTAAAGACAAATTTAAGATCAATTAATTGTAACGTTGAAAATTATGCGACCACAAAAAAAAATCATAATATAATCAGAAAGCTATTTTTAGAGCTTTTGTGACATAGAAGTTGTAATTATAATAAAAAAAAGCATAGGATAGAATAACAGTTTATTTAGAAGGGGATTCTTAAACAACATATGGCATAACTTAACTTTTGAAAAAAAATAAAATAAAAAGCTAGATACATTTGACAATAACATTCCAAATTGTTTATAAAAAGAAGAAAAAGACTTTATAGCTTGAACGACTATTAATGCATCAAACTTCATAAATAGGAGTTTTAGGCTTACAGGGACCTAACATTTTTAAAGATGATGCAACCACCACAAAACCTAATAATAAAAAATAATTTTTAATGAGTAAGAACATAAAGTAATATTATTGAAAAGATTAAAAAGTTAAATTATATATAAAACTTATTTTGTAACAGCTTCAACAAAATACCTCCCTCCCACCAAATATCATCGGTCGAAGGCATATTATAACAACTGAATCCAGAAAGTTTAGAAAGTTTAGAAATTGTCAGATATTAATTAGGTTTTCAAATTATATGATTGTGTAGACCAAAATGCCTTCTAACTTAGGTTTTTTTCTTTTCTTTTATTTCTCTCTCCCTTTCTCTCTCTTTTCTTCCTCATGCGCTATAGCCTTCTCTCTCCACTTACCCGCTCCTTTCTTCCGTCTCCACTACACATGCGTGATGATCTTTTCTCCTCCATAACACCACTACGAGAACCCTTTCAAGCTGCCATCTTGGAGTTTCTCTATCACGTCGATGTGGCCGTTGCCCTGTCTGAAATAAGACAGCCAGATTTGCAAGAACAGCTCCTTCTATGGCTGATCCAACGCCGCCGTCGGCCTTGTGTCCTTACAACTCAAAGCCGTGGTCGACCTCTTATCATCGTTCTTCTCTCGCAACAAATCTGACACTCTTCTCTTGCTGCAGATTCGACACCACCACCCTGGAACTCATCGCCATCGTCAGTCTCGTGTTGTCATTCTTCTCTCGCGATAGATCCGGCACTCTTCTTCCACGGCAGCTCTAGATTGGCGCTTGTCTATCTCCACCTGCGAAAACCCTAGCACTACAATCTTCTCTGGCACAACGACTTCTCTACTCTGACCATTCTCCGATGGCAGGAAGGGTATTTTCGGTAACTCATGCAACTAAAAATTACCAATTCAATGAAATCTGATATTTACTTCAAATATAATTTAAATCTGACATTTTATTTAACTATCCCCTCAAAATCTGATATTTTCAATTCCTTTTTATGAGGGAACGTGCTGAAGTAGTTTATATTTTATCAATAATAAACACATCCTTCTTCTCAAATATCTTCTTAATTATACACAGGATGTAAACTTGTCTTCTGTCCTTTTTTACCAAACAATACGAAGGAGAACTACTATCTTCTCTATCCTTTATATTAGTTCAGAATTCTTTTACATGTTTTTTCAAATATTGCAAGTGCAAGTTTGTGATCTTGATGACAATATTGTAGACTCTGGTAATTTCATTGATCCGTTTTTTTAGAGTATGTTTAATGGCTACCCTTAGATCATGATTATATACATATATATATATATATATATATATATATCCTCATTGGACATTTGATATGTAGGAGAAGTAGCATATTGATGCCAGGCAATAGGCATTCATCAATGACAATTCATTTGTCAGCGACTAGAAGAGTACTATTCTTGAGATATTTTTGTATTAATATAATTTCAAAAAACTTTGCACAAATTTTTCACACTGGGTGGCCGAGCGGCCACCTGAACTAAGTTCCATTCACATTATTGAAATTGCAGAGAAAACACAATTCATTGAATAAAGTGGTAAAAAGGGGTTTATACGACTCTACAAGCAAAGGACCAAAAGACTAATTTACCGTTAAAACTAAACAAAAATAACCAAACAACATATATCTATACGGTGTTAACAAGTTTATCAAATAAATCTTTTTTTTCTTTTTTTTGCAATTATGGCAGTCGACTTAATTTCATGAAAATCTAGTTTTTGGTGCCTGTATAAAGAGGAGCTGATGTTCTTTGACCTCAGTAATAGTCTCTTGACCATGATAATTGCCTGTTTTGTTTAGAATGTTCAAAGAGATGTCCAAACTTTGGTTGCCCTTGACATCGTGAATCCGTACGTACTATATTGTTGAATAAAGTCCCAATTACCTTATGTCAGCTTTCACATTCTAAGTAACAGGTACAGATGCAAAAAGAGAGAGAGAGAGAGAGTATAGGCGAAAAAACAATATTATAAATAGGAGTTTATTTTGCTTTGTTTTGCGTACTTATCAATATATCTCCAGAAATATCACCTGTTTATATATAGTATTCATGGCTTTTGGTTTGCAGTGTCTCGTTTGCCTAATGAGTTATGGGAGTTGCAAAAAAAAGCTAAGAAGTTGGCAAAGGATGACCCAAGAAGGGTTATTCATTCCATGAAAGTAGGCTTAGCACTCACGCGCTGGTTTCCTTGTTCTACTATTTCCAACCGTTTTACAACGGTTTTGGGGTTGATGCAATCTCGGCAATCTTGACTGTGTTTCTCATCTTTGAGTTTTCTGTTGGTAATTATATCGTTGGTTTTTAAAAATATATATATTTTCCAACATTAGATCACACCACACTTTATTTTGTGTGTCACTCATGTGATATCACTACGACGTTTTTCATCCTTATATGTTATTAGCCTGTTTGGTTTCTGTTTGAATTAATTTTCCACTGTTTGAATCAAATTTCATCCAAATTTCCGTTAAAAAGTAAAAATTAAAAAAAAAGAAAGAAGAATTCAGTTCATATTGTAAGATCTGATTCAATTTGGACCTATACGCTACAACGAATCCATTTGATTTTTGCTCGTTCGCTTCTCCTATTTTCATTAGAACTCAAGCTTATTAAAAATGTCATAACTTTTTTAGTTTAGCTCCGATTGCGTCAAAATAACTAAAGGAACAAATTCTCATCCATATAGCCTATATAAATTTATCATATGCATTGGAATATTTCAACATTTGTTGGAATGCCTTACAGTTATTAACATCTATCCAAACGCCAACCGTCCCTACTGGTAGTTGCATGTTTCTTAATGTCAGACGTAGACAACATCAAACAAAATAAAAAGTGCGCTTAAGAAACTATACAGATCGAACGGTTAAAAAGTCCTTACCAAAATTTTTCGTCTTTTTTTCTTACCTACTGTGGGTTCTCACTAATATAAAATATTGTTTTCTCTTGTTCTGAAAAGGAGCTACAATGGGGAAACTCATCAATCGGATCGCAGCATCGTTGTTAGCAGGGGCTCTAGGTTTTGGCGCCTATACTTTAGCAACTCTTTCGGGAATGGGCTACCCTTAAGAACCTCTTATAACACGTAAAAAAATATGTGTTCATGAGTTTAAAATAATTTGATTATTTTATTTATTATTAAAACCTCTAATTAAGTATTTTTGCGTGTTTCTACATTTAATGAGATTTCTGTAACATACATTTAGTTTGATGCTTTTATTGTTTAATTATATTTTTTGTAATTTTTAGAAATATTTTTAAATAGTAATTATTTTATTTTTGTAAAATATATTTTAAAATCATAAGTTTAATTTCTTTCTTCGTCTTCTTAGTAGGAAAAAACCTTTACATGGCATGATTCGTGTCTATTTAGGATAAAGGTTTGAACCAGTTTTTATGGCTCAAATCGTTATTTTTGTTTAAATTTATTGCAAGAAAACAATACAATAAAAGTAATTAGAATCATTAAAAAAACCGTCGTTGTAAAATGGACACGAAATGTAATAATACAATATATTTGAATAATTGATGGTTTAGCTTCAAGTGTTTGGCTTCAATGTTTTTTTAGGTTCAATTGTAACATTCATGAGATTCTATCCGGGAATCAAAGCAAGGTACGATTATGGGCTGATGATATGTATACTGACCTTCTGTTTGGTAACTGTTTCGGGTTTTCGAGAGATCAGAGGTTCTCAACAGTAGTCATTGGCAGCTTTATTGCTATTTCTGTTTGCCTTTGCATTTGCCCAGTTTGGGTTGGAGCCGAACTCCACAATTTAGTTTCAAACAACATTGAAAAGCTCGGCGATTTCTTGGAAGGTATATACTCTTGGCGTTCAAGTAATATATATGTGTCTATATATATATATATATATATATATATATAGGGCTAAAGCACACACAGATAAGAGTGAAACTTTTTTTTCAATATTATACATTAAAATTTTACAAAAATTATTTTTTGTCCCCTCAAAATTATATTTTGACCCCTTGAAATTATATTCTACCATTCCTAAAGTTTTATATCTCTTTTATTTATTTATTTATTTATTTATTTATTTATTTGTTATAATGTTAGCATAGGTTCCACACTTTTGTTACTTTTTCTGTCACGTCCTTATATATTGTATAGGCATTTGAAAATAATCTATATATCTTTGTGCAATTTCAAGATAGAGTTGCATTAAATATTTTGAAATTTTATAGAAATATGGTTTTCTAACTCTGTGTTCTCTGTAAAGCCTGAAGTTATCTGATCTTATATTTTGTCAAAGCACATCAAAAACCTCTCCGGTGTGTTTTTGTTCTATAAAAACCAAAGGTTATAACTAGCTAAATTGGCATTAACTTTGTTTATATGGATTAGAAAGCTCTGTATATTATTTTGTATGCTTGAATTGTAGTTGAAACCGTTTTGCTATAGTATTTTTTATTAGAAAAATTTAAATTTAAGTTTAAACTTTTTACTCAAACATACAAACCAAACGGCTATGTTAAAAAAACTAGTTCTCAAACGACCAGCCCAGATATGAAACGACTCCCAAAACAAAACAATAAGCAAAACAAAACAAATATATATAAAGGACCGCTTTCTTGCAACTATGAAAGCCATGACCACGTCACAGGTGAAACACGGCCGGGTGGTGTAAGCAATTTGGGGCCGGGGCAGCCCTAATTTCTAATTCCTAGTTTTTTATTTTTTTTCTTACACACTTTTCTTATTCTATTCTATATAATCAGATTATTTTAACAAATTTAAATTATATAGAAATTTTTTTCTGTTTAACCTACTAAATAAATTAAAAGTTACGAACGTTACTTTTATAAGTTCAAAATAATTAGGTGGATTATATAAATTTTGAAAAACAATAGACGTAACAAATATAGTAACTGTGTATATCATTGCTGTTGCACCATATAGTAAAACAATTTAATTTATAAGATACCACATATTTTGTAGCAATATGACACGAACAAGAAAATCAAAAGAATAGCTGAAAAAACAGTAACTGATCACAGGATTTGGAGGTGAATACTTTGCTACAATGGAGGATGACCGGAAAAGTAACGCCGATAAATCGTTTCTCGACGGGTACAAAAGTGTTCTGACCTCCAAAACCACTGAAGAGACGATGGTGAGCCCATGAAATGGTCTTTTTTTTCTCCTCCTTTTAAGAGACTTATTTTTTAGCAGTCAAATTAAATATCTCTAGTCCTTTTTTTATCAGGTTAATCTGGCAAGTTGGGAACCACTCCATGGCCGGTTCAAGTTCAACCATCCCTGGAATGAATACGTAAAAATCGGAACATTAAGCCGGCAATGTGCCTACAAACTTGAAGTTATTAACTGCTGCCTAAAATCTAATATGCAGGCATGTTTGCTATTGAAAAAACGCATTACTTTGCATAATGTTTTAGTTTCCGTACAGTACTATTGACCAATTAACGCATCTTGATTCCTCACATATGCAGACGCCGGCTGAAATTAAAAGCCAAATGCGAGAGCCTTGCATAATAATTTGCTCAGAATCTGGTAAAATTTTGAAGGAATTAGCAGGAACAATGAAAAAGGAAAATCACTTTTCTCCGTCTAATTCCTCTTCGCAATGTGACATCTTGAAAACGGCTGCTGGGAACCTCAAGTCGTTACTGAAAGGACGGAGTTGGTGGGAAGAAGCCGCCGTCCTTGAGATAATTCCAGCGGCGGCTGTGGCATCACAACTGATTGAGATCGTGACATGCGTCGACAAAATACAGTCCATCAATTGGCTTCTCTGAAAACTTGCGAGAGCAAAGATTTTGTTGCGACGACTCCAGAACAACCCTGCAATACGATTCATGAAGGAACTGTGGTCCCAGTTTCCATTGATTCCAACCATACTGTCATTACGATTAGTGACTGATCATCAACAAGCTTTGCCGAAAAATAGAATCGTCGGTTTGTCACAATCATAGCAAATTCCTAATTAGTGGTTTTCAACCAATCTCGTATAAAGTGTATCAGATTGAGAAATAATCAGAATAACGTTATTTATCTCTTATTCATGTGTGATTAAAAAAATACCTTACAGTACTATATGAATTGAAAAAAGAAAAAAAGAAAAAAAAAGAAGACGCAGTACAAGACTACTAGTGAGAAAGCACAACAAGGAAAAAGGGAAAAACCACCCTTTTGCAAATTATACTCCATAGATAGCCTGCCATGAAGTACTTTCCAATAAAAATATTTACATCCAGGTGGAAGGCACGGGAGAAACAAGGATTACCAACAAACGTAGACTTTTAATTATAATAGTTTTTAACAAAATTTTCTGCCACAATATTATTTTTATGGGACTAATTAAATCATAATATTTTATTTATAATTAAAATTTTGCTAAAAATTGTTACGGTTAAAAATCTTTTTTTTTTTTTTTTTTGTGGTAGAGAAGAAAAAACTTATAAGTGATAGAAAATTAAAACCAAAGACTGGACCCCTCTGATATTCCCACTTCTGTCTTTTTCTAATGACTATGTCTGGGAGCCTCCCTGACCTCTGAGTCTTTTTGCAGGACCGAATTTCTGTGTGTTTATTTTGGCCTGCTTTTTGTTGGTTTCCTTTTTAATTTTTGACGTGTTTCGTTTGGTTTTTTCTTTCCTTTCCTGGTGTATTTCCTTGTTGGTTGTATATTAGTTCTCCTTGGTTTGTTTGGTACATAAAAGTAAAAGAAAATGTTAGATTTGTACAATTACTATTTGATTCTTCTACTTATATTAATTTATTTAACAAAAACAATTTTAATCCGCAATATTTGGTTTTAAGTATTTCACTCAAAAGTCAAACAAATTTTGGAAAGATCTCAAAAAGGTGAGACCCGCTGTAATTTTTATCTTTTCCCTCCTCTTTTTCTTCATCCAAACAAGCTCTTTTACGACCCTCCATCCAATTATATCCTTTCTCCCACTTCCTTCCTTCTTATTTTCTACCCTTTTAACCGGAACATCATTGTCTTGGTTAGACACTTTTACTATCTCTCCCGCTTATTGAGCTCCCTTGAAGGTGCAACATATGCTAAACTTCTTTAACTATTGGTTTTTCCACCGAACATAGAGTCCATGCTAACTTGTCTGAACATATGTTTGCAATCAAATGTATTCAATATCTTTAGTAAAATCAAGCATCAAAAAATTGACATTTCAAAAATTTCCATATTTTGAAAGTACGGATATATTTAGAAACAAAAGTGTTGTATCCTTTCCGCAGAATATCTAAAAATTTTTAGGAAAATATCTACAAATATCTATATTTTGATGAGAATATCGATTTCCATGATAATTGTAGTGTTAAATGACAAAATATCGAGATATTTTTACGAAAAATTTTCTAAAATATCGACAAAATATCCTTGAGGATGAACATGGTATAGATAGCACCTTCAACTACGCACCTTCACAATTTTCAAATAAAGTTCAAAGCTCACTTAATTGGGTTAACTCACAATTTGCTAGACTTATAGGTAGTTGTTTGAGATCAAGAGACATATGCATGTCATGTTCAGAATTATATATAGATATATATATATATAAAAGAAACTATTCAAACTCCATGTCATGTTAATATTGTTTAATCCAATAATGTATTCTAATTAATACCTTTGTACCTTCTAAAACTCTCTTCTGGCATTAATGTTTTCTTATCTTGTGTGAAACTATAGATGTATTGTATTATGTTGGCTTTTAACTATATTTTTTTATTTGAGAACATATGCTTGTCACTTATATAGTATTATGATCACTTTTTATCATGCATTTTTATCACTTATATACTTAGTATTTTGAATGAGAGTTTCATCTAAAGTATTTATTATTTGGGACTGTAAAGTTTCTTAAAGTCTCATTTAAAAACTAGTGTTTAAAAATAATTATTGTATTTTACATCAATCTCTACCGATATTAATACTGTTATTGATAATTCTATAAAATCTAAATATGGATATTTCCGTAAATATTGATATTTTTATCCTTAAGGAAAATCAAAACAAGAAACTTTAAAATTGTTGAGAAGCAACCGAATTAACATACCCTATTTAACAACAAAAAACTATACATATATATATAGTAATTTTCATATGCAAGATACTTTTTGTTGAAGAATAAACTTGTTTTATAAGACCCAAACCCAAAACTTGATGAAGCCCAAAATCTAAGCCCATGATATGAAGAATTAAGGCACCAATTCCTAGAAGTTTCTAAAGTTAAGTTGAATAATTGCAGCAACAAAGGAATGTGCATATGAGTTGGAGTTCATCTGAATTGTATGGCTCTTTAAAGAATTAGACTAGTGGGTTTGGTATGTACATGGTATGTACATGTGTGATCAAAAACAAAAATAAAAATAAAACAAAGTGTTAGGTGGCATAGTTGTTTATTTATGTGGTGTATGTTAATCAAGAAGTTAGTGTATATAGCTCTCCTCACTTGAGTTATAAGAATCAGAGAAAGAAAAACAAAAAGTGAATGAGTGAAGAACAAACCAAAACTTTGTATTTTGAGTAAGAGTTGTGTGAAAATTTGAAGTATTTGCACTTGTTGCTCAATTAGAAACCATAAGGCTAATTATTTCTTTAGCTAGTTAGAACAAGTAGAAGATTCATCAAATAGATCTAAAGTCTACTTTCCTGGATAGAATACTTGAAGAAGTCTACATCGAACAACCAATGGTTTATATAGTACTGAAGTAGCAAGAAGACAAGGTCTTAAAGCTAAAGAAGGCCCTTTACAAATTGAAGCAAGCACAAGGATATGAAATAACTGGTCGACAAGTACTTGCAAGATAATGGTTTGACCAAACATCCATGTGAGCATGCCTTTTACCTCAAGATCAAAGATGGGGATATTTTAATTGTGTGCTTATATGTTGACGATTTAATCTTCACTAGGAGCAATCCAAACATATTTGGAAAATTCAAAAAATCAATTATAAGGGAATTCGAGATGATCAATATTGGGCTTATGGGGTACTACTTTGGCATCAAAATCAAGTAAAAGGAAGACAAATTTTTCCTTTCACATGAATTATTCACAAAGGAGATTTAAAAAAGTTTAAGATGGACAACTGCAAAGCGATAAGCACACTGGTGGAATACGGAGTCAAGATGTCCAAGCATGAGGAAGGAGAAAGTGTAGATCCATCACCTTTAAAAAGCCTAGTTGGAAGTCTGCGGTATTTGACATGTACAAGGCCTAACATTCTCTATGCAACTGGACTTGTGAGTCATCATATGGTGTCACGCCCCGGAGTACGGGAGGTGACGTGGTAGTTTAATTAAGTAAAGATTTAGTTAAAAAGAGGGTTTTAGATTTAAATTTATGATTAAAAAGTGATAATTTTAAAACCATTTGAATGGAAGAAATTAAGGAAATAAAATAAATCATTATAATAATTAAGCAAATAAAAAGAATATTAAAATAGATAAGTATCGGGTGGAACGCGTATGGGTCCCACTGGCCCACATATTGTGCACACACATGTAGTATTGACAATATTATGATACAACCACAGTCCAAAATAAAAGAGAAGTTAAAATCTTATATGCCTTGAATTGTAATTTAACCTACCCAAATTCTTTTACTGGTCATAAGTTTGGTCGGCGGACTCTTCTCCAATCCTATGCTGATATCCACCTAAGGTTAAGATTTTAAAACAAATAAAAATGTGAACGAAAGGCTCAGTAGGACTATGTTTAAAAATTATCCCACTTTAAAAGAAATTTCGTAAATCAAATAAACATATAGAAAACGAACTGGAACAATCAAACAAATAAACAGTTAAATGTGAAATTTAATAAAATATAATCTTCACAAAATAATTCAAACAAGCCAACCAGAAAGAATACCGTTTTTCTTCCCTGGGCAAACCATATGTAATTCACCACCGTAGTGGCCCAGCTGGGTTTCGGGATCTGCCCCCAAGGTCGTTCACTACACGACCCGATCTCTGATATGGCATCATGCCCTCAAATATATATATATATATATATACATATATATCTCTTTGATTCATAAAATCTCTTCTTTACCAGATATAATCATTTATATTCATTATGGGGGTTCATTATAAGCATTTCTTAATCAACTGCTTGTAAAGATATTTAAATAGAATCATTTCTCAATCTATCATTGAAAACATTTGATAAAAATTCATTTTTGGCTTAAATCATTTTTGGAAATAGGGATACCAAAGAAGAGGGGTAGAAGTCCTACCTCAATATCCATGTCGGTGTCCCACACCGTAATCCCGATCCGCTATACGTTAGCTCCGTGGATCCACGCACAATCCTAAATGCATAGTAACTTAGTCCATTAGTATCTAACCCAAGGTATCCTATGATACTAAATCGTCTCATGGTGTCCTAGTGTGCCATTTAGGTTTATAAAATCATTTTATAAAGTTAGAATTTAATTCGGGGTTCAAAACAGTAAAAATAGGTGAAAAATCACAAAATTGCACTACGCCCGACCGGCCTGCCGGTCGCCCTGGTTCGGTCTGCCGAACTGCATAGTTCGGCCTGCCGGAAGAACAGGTTCGGTCGACCGAACATCTCCAGGTTCGGCCTGCCGGTCGGATGAATCCGGCCTGCCGATCCTTTGAATCCGGCCTGCTGAACCGAAGTTCGGCCTGTCGATCTGAGAAATTCTAGAAATTTCCACGTACGGGTTCTCGGCTTTCCGAATCCAAATTCTCAAATCTCACTTGTTTTCTCAGTTCCTAGGCATGGATAATCATTATAAGCAATAGAAAAACATAGTAAAACACTTTTTAATGGATTAAAACAAGTTTTAAACAAGATTTTCTCAAAAATTTTGAAAATAGAAAAATAAAGGAAAAATGAAAAATCTTGATTCTAATCCGTTTTTGATGAAATGAAGTTTACATTCTGGCTAATCTAAGTCCATCTAACTCAGATCGAAGCTTTTCTAGACTCAGAAACTCTTAAATTTCAAAATGCAAGAAAATTTGATAAAAATTAAAAAAGTTTAAAAATCTTGAAAACTAACCTTAAGTCGAAGCTTGAATCGAGTTTGTGGTTGCTCAATCGCGTTCTCAAGCCTTCAATCCATAATCCCGAAGCTTGAAATCGAATTTTGTTTCAAAAATTTTAGAGAGAGAATGAGAGAGAGTAAGGGTAACCGAGAGAGAGACGAGAGAGAGAGAGGAGAGTGAAAATGAGAGGAAGAGGGAGAAAAATAAAATAAATAGAGGAAAAGAGAGAAAATTAGTTGCACAAGGCTATGTGCAATAAAACACTG
>CAMOHE010032974.1:0-33494 GCA_946598075.1 Artocarpus hirsutus | reverse complement strand
TCAAGTTTTTCATCATGTTGCAGATAAGGGTAAGAAAGTTTTGGAGTAGGTGGAGACACTGACAGGCGTGTGAGCTCAGGAAGATGGTTTGCAAATGGAAGAACGCCAAGGAAAGATGTTTTAAATGAAATGAGTCATGATTTTCAAGTCCGAGTATGTTTATAATTTTTGAATTTTAAGGATATGTTTTAAAATTTTAAGAATGTTTGTTTGATGTATTTTTATTATTTTACAAATTTTCTTTCGCATTTGAAACTTTAAAACTTGTTTTAAAAGAAAAATTTTTTTTAGTTCGGCCTGCCGACCACTACTGGTCGGACTGCTGAATAATTCTGATCGGCCTGTCGGTTGCCATGTATCGGCCTGTCGATCTTGTTGATTTTAAAACCCCATTTTGCAAGGCCTCAGACAGCCTGCCGATGGGTGACCTTCGGCCTGCTGGTTGAGTTCGGCTTGTCGAAATTAAAAATTTGGCCTACCGGCTGAACTGTGTTCAAACAATTTTATCTTTGTTTCAAAGGTCATTAATTTTTTTTTAAATGATATTAGCAAACTATTTACAGAATGTTTATGGAAAAGCAAATTGTTATAATTAACTAATTATAATTTCTTGCGAATTGTATTTTTGTAAAAAAATATATATATATATATATGTAAAGATCCTGGGAATGCTTTTCCAAACTATGATTTCAAATGCATGTTATTAATTACAATAGTTTGCTCCAATTAATGTTTTAAAGAATGAATATAACGATATCTGTGACGTCCGAAAAGGGGGCGCTACACACAACCCTCCCACTACGTCGAGGTGGTTTGACATCCTGATCAAAAGATATGGTATCTTGATTTTGTCCTTCGACAATGGTTGTCGATTACAGTCTGATCTGATCAGAAAGTAACTCTTCAAGTATAACTTCGCTATATAATTATTCTCTAGAAAAGTGGTACTTGTCGATACAAATATCTTCTTTTCTTGTGGACTATAAAACAAACCTCCCCTCATTCCCTTTCGATATCTTACAAACAAGCATACTTCAGAACATGATTCCAACTTCCTGGTCTTTCCTTTCAACATATGTGCTAGACTCCCCCATATACGGATATGTCGCATACTAGGTTTATGACCATTCCATAACTCTAAGGGCGTTTTTTGAATAGACTTAAATGGAACTATGTTTAGAAGATATATTGCTGTTTGTAGCGCATATCCCCAAAAAGAAGTGAGTAATGATGAGTAGCTGAGCATAGATCTCAGCATATGAAGCAATGTTCGATTTCTTCTCTCGACAACACCTTTATGTTGTGGTGTTCTAGGTGCAGTGAGTTATGATAGAATCCATGTTCTATCAAATAGTCCTTGAACTTGGTATCAAGGTATTCTTGTCTTCGATCAGATCGAAGAGTCTTTATCGACCTTACTAATTGCTTTTCAGTTTCTGCTTGAAATTCTTTGGACTTTCAAAAAGTTTCAGATTTCCTTTGCATTAGGTACATGTATCCATACCTCAAATAATCGTAGATAAATGTGATGAAATATTGATAAACACCAAATGCTTATACATTCAATGGACCGCACACGTCCGAATGCATTAGTTCAAGTGGTTCCTTGGCCCTTTATTCTCTTACAGAAAAAGGGCTTTTAGTCATTTTATCTTCAGGGCAAGATTCACAAACTATAGTAGAGAACTAACTTTTAGTTCTCTTAAAGGACCATCCTTTACTAGTCTATTAATTCTGTCAAGGTTAACATGACCTAATATAAGGTGCCATAGGTATGTTTCATCATCAGAAGAAATCTTTTGCTTCTTGGACTTTGGTTGTTCAACTTTGAACATTTTGGTATTGAGCAGTGATTTTTCAATGGGCCTCATTTGTTCAAACAACTTGGAAACAGAAATCAAATTTCTATGAAAACTAGGAATGCAATAAACATTGTCCAAAATTAAAAACTTATTTCTAAAATAAAGTTTAACAACTCCCATTGCTCTTGTTGAAACAACCTCTCCCGTTCCCACTCTCATCATTTGATCCCCGTCAGCAAACTCCCTTGAAGAACTAAGCATCTGCAAAGAAGAACAAAAATATTTAGTTGCCCCTAAATCAATTATCCAATGTGAAGTACCATCTTCAACTAAATAAGCTTCTAAAATGAGTAAATCTGATTTACTGTTGTTCTTCTTTTGTTTGAGCTCTTTAAGATACTTCTTGCAGTTTATCTTCCAATGCCCAACTACGTTGCAGTGGAAACATTTTCCTTTGGGCTTCTTTTGCTTTGAGCTTCTTTTGTTGTTGTTGCTTTTATTCTTTTTAGGTTGCCCTTCACTCTTAGACTTACCACTTCCTTCAGTTCTCTTCCACTTCCTATTCTTTCGAGCAAAAGAGGAGGGTTGAGTTTCTGCAGCATTTGTCTCAGCTTCTTTAGTCTTTTCTTTTGAAATGGACTTGAAGTTATGCAGCCCATTAAGCAACTCAGTCATGTTATATTTCATCGTGTTTATGAAATAGTTGCTCTTAAACTTAAGGAACAGAGGGGAGAAAGTTTCTAAAATCATCCCCACCTGTGTGGATTCATTTATCACCGCCCCGTTTACCTCGACCTCATGGAGGTTTTTAACTATGCTGAGAACATGTTCTTTGACCAAAGTCCCTACCTTCATTTTGGCATTCATTACAGTCTTAACAGCTTCATGGCGTGTCTTTTCAAAAGGTTTGCCAAACATGTCTTGTAGAGATTGCATTATCTCAGAAGCAGTCTCCATGTTTTCATGATTTATCCTAAGCACGTCAAACATGCCAGCCAAAAGGAAATTGCGGGCCTTGTTGCTTGCCTCGATCCAACGATCATATGCTTCTTGTACATTACGAGAGGCATAGGCAGTGGGCATGGAGAACATTCCTCCGTCAAGACAAACTTGTAATTTTTACAAATTAGTACAATATTCATGTTATTCTTCCACTTGACAAAAATATCTCTGGTTAATTTTTCATTTGAGAGAATATCAATGATTGGATTAGATAATGTTGCTGTAATAAATAAATAAAATGACATAAATTAAATGGTTGCGTAAACATCATAAATATATGTTTTGGAATAGTAAACGTGATACATGATGCATATGAAAAAACACAAAAAAAAATATATTTTACTAATTTCACGATTATTCAATTTTAATAAATAAAGTATCGTCGTAGGGCATGTCAAATTATTTATAAATTGAACTGAGATATTCTCAATTAATAAATATATACAAAATATCTCATATTTTCTATATTTATTAATAATCGTTTATTTTGATCAAGATATAATTAACAACTTAATTATATCTTTATAAGTGTAACCCACTATTTTAAATTTTAACAACTTAACTCAAAATTGCTGTCATAGGGTAGGTCAATTTTGAAATACATTATAAAATCCTATCTCTTGGAAGCCAACATTGTTATTGATTTAAATGGATACCCTTCGTAGAGAGGACGAAATCAAAACGTCGTGAGGAGCCACCTAAATCTCACGGTGTTGTGCTAATAGTGGAGACCGCAGTTTATATTGTTATATTACATTCTCCCACTCATCCTATGTTTCATAATTCTAGTAAATAAAAACAATTTTTAATTACTAGGTTACATTTTGTGTTAATTGAATTTGATCCTATCTACACTTACATAAATTACCAAATTTTCTAAAAATCTAAATTTATTATGTATTGTCTAAGCTACCCAACATTAAACAATTTAAAATTAGATAACTTAGAATTAATGTAAATTTTACCAAGTTTTAACTATTAAAACTAAATTCGCATTGTTTGGTTGATTAATAAAATAAATTAAAATTCTATAAAACCAATCCAATTAATTTAATCTCATCAAATTAATTCTAACACATATTAAATCATTTAATAAACAACTTTATAAAAATATGAAATAATATACAAGTGTATGCATGTCATGTGATAATAACTATAAGTGGGCACTTTCCTAAATGATACGTTATAATGTATGAACATATTATTACAATCATCACATGAAAATAAATGATAGATTTTTGACTAGGTCATTTTGGATAATTAAAATTACAACCCAAAATAATAATAATAATAATAAATTACAAGGGCTTTCTTGTAATTACACATAATTTCCAGCTCCAATGTTGTAGTATTCATCGAGTGGTTTACTATACAACAATTTGCGGTTTTTTTTTTTAAATTTGATAGGCCCAAGTTCTCAACTAGGCCAGGTGACCCAATGGACTTCTTCTTCTTCATTGAGATCTCTTCAACGTGCAAGAGACTTCTTCCTTCCTTTTTTTTTTTTTTTCGTTTATTCACGTGCAGGCATGAATTGCACATTATATGTGAAGTTCAACTTTTGAACTTTCAGAGTGCATTAAATGCATAGTACAAACTTGTGAGCTTTTTTTTTTAATTATAATATGGCTATTTAGGTAAGTGCATTTCATGCACATTAATTAAGACAACTCGTGGAAGCCCATGTGCAGCAGGTGAAAGAAAGAAGAGAAAAAAATAGAAAAGTGAAAATAATAATAATAATAATAATAATAATAATAATAAATTTCAAAAAGCCTATGCCTCCTTATGAGCTTACACAAATTTGATCTAATCAAACTGAAGATAGAATTACTAATCCAAAAGGACTATATAATTAATGACAAAAAATCTATTCATAAAATAACCATTCATCACATGAACAAAAATTACAAAAATGCAAAGTGTCCACAAACATGCATCAGGAACATGATATTATAAAATCATGTTAATTAAAAATACATATGCTATAACACGCTCTGATACCATTTGTTTGAAATAAATATGAAACACAGTTGAAGGAATGGATCATTGACAAATAAAAATTTTATGAAAACTTTGTTTATTAGGAATAGCTATATAATTTTAATTAATAATAGAAAGCTTTGAGAATTTTTATAAACCATTTAATGACTTATCAGGGTATCCTAGCTTTCCTCTTTGATACCATGATCTTCCAAGCCAGGCTTCCATACTAATGGAAAGACGAGTGGACATCAAACTACAAGAATAAATTAACCTCACACTTTTCTGAATCTGCTATGTACTTAATACATGAGATAGCAAACCTTTTTTTTAGAAAAGAATTCTCAATTTTTCTCTCTGTGAAAATTATGTGAAAAAGATTGATGGAGATAACTATTATTTTACCTTTTTATATCTGAGCAATTAGTTATTTTTTAATTAATTTTAATTTATTTTTCAAATCTAAAATAACTATCCACTCACCCATATACCCACAATATCATCTATGTGGGGAGGTGTTCACGATTCACGTTTTTACCTTCTTTTTTTTTTTTCAAATCACAATAACATGATTCTTCAAAATAATTATATATATATACACACACACGTTAATGAAAACTTTTGTTTAAAAGATTTTATATTATATATATATATAAAGTTAACGAAATCTTTCTTAAACTAATTTCGGATATATATATATATAATATAATTAAAATCTTTTATATATATATATATATATATAATAGATTTGGTTTTAAAACTAAAACCAAAATATTTTATATATATAAGATTTAGTTCAAAACCAAATCAGAGTATGTGAAAATATCATATATTTAATTTCAAAATAAATCATATTTATTGTGAGTAGATTTTAAATTAATTAATAATTTAATTTTGTACCCATGTTAGAAAAGGCAAAATGTAGTTCTACCACACATGTGTCACACAAAATTAGAAATTATTTAACTAATCTCGTTATCAATTAATCAATTAACTAATGCTCAATTAAATGTGACAACATTTATCACATTACATTATGCGTCACAAAGAACATTTTTTTATGTTATATTAGTAACTCAAGTGTGAATTAATTAATTCAGAGTTCAATAATTTTAAATTAAATATGTATAATTCATTCTATGCATAAAATCCAATATAGTGTTATAAAGATGACATTGGAGACATATGGACCTATAACCTAAGCTCCAATAAATTTGACAATTAATCAAACACTTTAATTAGAGTGTCAAATTTATTAGTTTCACTGTTGATCCACTAAAAACCTAAAACTGAACTCTTAATATTATAGTAAAAATTACTCAAAGAAAATTAACAAGTAGTCCATTGATATAGTCATTACGTAAAAGTCAATCCTTCATAAATAGTTCATAATAAGTGTTAGGTTCAATTTCCATTTACCTCTATTATTACATCTTTATTCTTGAGTTCTAATAGTTCTCTAATGAACAGCTAATTCATAATCTTATTATAAGTGAGCGTTCTACTGTTCAAACCTCAAATCATCACTCAAGAAAACTATTTTTCTAACTTCCATAAGAAAGGAATGGTCCATATCTGTATAATATTATTCCCAACCATTTATTCCATTATGTTTTCAAGATGCTAAGTTATGATGTGTGTTTAGACAAATCTTACCATGCAAGTCAATAAACATAATGTCATAAATAGGAGTCTAATAAATACTCTGGATTATGGCTATCAAATATATGATCGTCATAGTGATAAATTTGAATACTCTATTTATAACGAATGATTATTAGATATTCATAATTTATCTAGTTCAGTCCTATATAATCTCATTATATAAAGTACCTCCAATCTAATGTCTCTACATGAATAGCTCGGATAAGACTATTTCATTTAAATGAGATTAGACCGTACTTGTAATATTTAATTAAAGATCTCAAACTTTAATTAATTATTATGGACTATTTAGATTATTATCTATAAATTTATCCCTAAGCATATAAAACTTATTATATGCTAAATTTATAGTCACATAAATGATCATGAAATTTTCTTGATGTTTATAAATGTATTCATAATACATATAAGCAACCAAATAATAATAAATGTCACTTTATTTATTTATTAACAATATATATAATGTTACAACTTATAGGGCACCAAACCCAACACCAAGAGACTCTAGAAACACTTTAACAAAAGTTTAAAGATCGAAAAAACACTCAGAGAAAACTTTGAGCTTCGGTAGTGTGAGCTTGAAGAACTTCGAAGGCTTTCTAATGGTGGCCAAAATGGGAATTTGGGAGATATTCCTAGTTGTTTTGAAGTACTCTCACTAAAAACTCGTGATCTAAAGGATGCTCAAAGGAAGGCCTTGGTCTTTGGAAGTGGAATCTTGAAGAGCTCCCCCCAAAAATTTTCAAGTTCAAAGAGCATAAACTTAGAAGAAAAGAAAAAACAATCTGGAAAAATAGCAAGATGGTGTTGTTGTTATGTAATTGTGACAAAGTTTGGAAGGTGAAGAGGGTACTTATAGGTGAAGTTGGGAGATTTTTTAATCATTGATCCTTAGTAGTGCGACTACGCTCTGGGCATGCTTGTAGTACTCCATTCCCTCAAGAGCAAACATATAGGGTGCCTTTCTCGTTTGAATTAGGGTTGGCCACAAACAAGGGATGAAATTGACGCAAAATTTTAGATTTTTTTTTGTGTTGATTTCAAATCCCTCCCTAGCTAGCTTCTAAGGGTGTTTGACTAAGTTTTATACTCCATGACTTTCTCCTCCCAAAGGCATGGTGCGCATGAAATTAGCTTCAATAAAAGGTTTTGCTATGTCTGGCTAAGTCTAAATCATTTGACATGTGAGCAGATTGCCTTCAAAAATATGTGTAAGGTGCATTCTCAGAGGCATACTTAAGATGCCATTGGAGGCAAGTTTATCACTTCAAATGACGATTCTTCGACATGATATGTTCTCTCAGGGGCGCACTCCAGAAGGTGTGCTTAGGGCATTTTCGAAGGAACGCCTGTTGCTATAGAAGCATAATTTCTAGACTTATTTTGCTAAGGGACTGATTTTTTGGGTTTGGGTTGTTCTAAGGTAAAAGAAGGGCTTTTGGGCTAATTTTAAGGCAAGAAGAGATTTTTCTCCATCACTCATATATTTTAGCTCAATTATTTAAAAACCTCCTAGCATGACTTAAAATTGAATTGAACTAGAATAAAATGGGTCCATTTGTCTACGTATAATCTACCAAACCACAAGCCACGTGAGTCTCTCAAGCGTGGCTTAGGTCCACGTAGCGAGCGCATTCAGTTGCAGGACAAGGACATGGACTTACGGCTAGACTCTTGGACGGGCCTTATGCGAAATTGACCACGAGCAATTTGAAACTAATCTAATGGATTATTACCCATCCTGATCTAACATACAACTATTCGAGTTGAATGAAGAACTAGCACGCACAAAGTTAAAGGACCAGTCTCAACCTTTTTTAAGTAATAAAAGAAGGAGTTACACTTGTTAGAGAACCACAACGTGCACTATCTCCATTCGTCCCTCTTCGTACGTCGACATTAATAATAGATTGACGAGCAATTTAAAATTGGAAATTAATAGTTCATGTTGTGCAGATTTAGCTTTTATGGTACGTTGGGACCGTCCGAAGGTCAAATAAGACAGGTATTTTGTTTTTTGAAGATTTTGCAACGAATTCAGATTTGGATGAATAATAGTGGAAAAGGGCCAATGAGCGAAATTTGTAGCTATGCCACAATGTGTGACGTTTGTTAGCCAAATTCAATCGTTGGTTCAAAAGAGCTTCTTTTTTTTTTTTCCCTCAATTTTCAGCTAAGTTGTAGTGGAAATTTTAGTTGCCAATTATGTTTGTGTTTCGTTTTTCCTTATTTCATAGAGTAGCAGTTTTTTTATCTCTCTTTATTTTTTTTGAAAAATTTTGTACTTTTTTATTTTTAATTATTTTTAAGCAGTTTTTGTAAGTTTCCAATTTGTGTTCTGATCTATATATGCAGACGCCTTATGTGTTAAAAACCGATTGATGAATAATAAAATTTCAGAGTTTTTTTCTTTTCTTCAAATTTCGGTAATTCTGTATGAGTTTCGAATTTTGATGTCAATTTTTGATATTAAAGGTGAATCAACGGATCTTTTTGTGGTACTATCTCTAGTATTCTGGATCAATAGGTTTATTAAATTAACCTTTTATTTTTTCACGTTTCTGCTGCATCAATTTTGCCAAGAGTCAGGCTTGTGTACATAAATATATATATATATATATATATATATTGTGTATATAGGCAGAATGAGAAATTTGGAGGTCGACCACAGAGAAATCCAGGCCGATTTGGATTTCTCATGATGAAAGTCCAACACTCCAAAGGCCTCTGAAGGGTCAACATCACGAAGCAACTTGTGCAAGTTGCCATCATCAAAGGTCGCATTAACCAGCTCCTCATGCAAAGTACAAAGCAAACTACTTGCACGCAATGGACAAGCATTTTGGTGCCCTCATTCAATAATTGTCCAATTGTGATTTATGAAATGACAAAGGGACAGGTCACATATATGCATTGCTATCTAATATCCAAAACTTGCGCGTTTGATCGACCTTCCCCCAGTGTGATAATGCCAAAAAGGACAATGCGAATTCTAACTAGTGAAATACTACCGTCGAGGAAGGAGGAAAAAAAAAAAAAAAAACTAGTGAAATAGTTTGAAATGGGACATAAAACAATTATATGTGGAAAGAAAAAATATTACTATTTATATTTCTAATTGGTGAATATGCTCAGTCAGTCTGGACCCGAGAAAAAGTGCATTCACGCAGCACCTAGCTACTTGCAGTTTTGTGGGCTCACGTATTAAAAGCATACGGTCGATCACTTGTTGCATTTTTTCAATGTTTTTTGGGTTACTGAATAAAAAAGAATTCATGGGTGTTGTACATTTTAGATATTTTTAGGAGCAAGAATCAAATAAAAATTTCTAACTTAGAAAGCTGCATTGGTGTAATGTTACAAAATTAATTAAATGTGTTTAGTATATAAATTGGTAAATTAGTGTGTCTAACTATGATTCAAGCTTAATTAAATTATTTTGTGATATTTTCTAGATCAATTTCACCTTAATTATTTTGTTGGTTACCTTAAATTTTAAAATTTGTTAAAATTATCTTAAGTGAATTTTAGCATTTTGTTAACTCATTTTTAAACAATTTTGGCATTTTATTTTGATTTTATTTTATTACCCAAAATCAAATTTAATAAAATTTTAAAATAGAACAAATTGCCAAATTCCCAACAGGTCTTTTTTATCCTCTTTTCAAACTAAATCATGTGAGATTTAGTATGGGGATTCAGAACCCAGCATTTGGAAGGCCTCCTCCTAAAAACCCCCTTGAAAACCTAGAACCACGTTGAAATCTCCACCTAAAAACCATGTGCAAAATATGGTTTGGGGCAAAAACTATCTAGGTCTACTAATTTAGAACAGATATTCATAAAGCCATTCCACTCTTCTTTCTTCCCCCTCTCTCTCCACGCCTCTCTCTCCCTTTCTTTTCCCCTCTCCTCGTCTCTTACTCTCCCTTTGAGCACCCAAAGAGAACCCAAAAACACTCCACCATTCTTCTTCCAAGAACTGAAGCTCAAGAACAATTACTCGGCCTCAATTCAAGCTAAGTAGAAGCCAAGAAATTAAGCTAGATTCGTCAAATTTCTTTCAAAACGTTTCATTTGAGGATGGCTTCCTTTTAACATATTTAAACACATGTTTTGAGGTCTTAAACTCTGATTTTTCCTCGCAAATTCATGTTCAAGTCTGCTTGCAGTTTCTTGGTAAAAACAATTTCTATTTTCACTTCAAAAATGTCAAGAAATCTTCCATGCATGTTACATCCGAGCACAAATAGGCATAAACAACACTTAATGCAAGGTGGTATGATGATTAGAAATGTGATTGCCTGCTTTATTTTGAGTTAGAACCGAATTTAAATAATTTTTACATTATATTATCTATTTTTAGATTTATTTGAACAAAAGCATGAAAAATGATGTAATTGTATTGCATGTTCATGAAATCATGTTTATGAATCTCATATAATGATTATAAAACACTTAGGGATGTTTAGATTTCATTAGAACCAGTTTAAAATGAGTTAAGGATAGATTAAAGCTCTGATGCTCGAAAACAGAGCATTCTAGTCACGACAGCATGGTCGACCGCTGTCTGTTTAATGTGAACGACCAAGCAACTATGGATACACGGTCAACCATGGAATTCTATACGCGGTGGACCGCAATGCACCAGGAAGGCTGTTTTTAGGCCACCTAAGCCCCACTTGTTCCAAAATACATTTTAAATGTACTTTACTTTATTTACATATCAAAAATTGCTTTAAGTATGATCTAGAATATGTTTAAATGTCAAGAAAATAAATGAGACCTTGCAATTAGATAAGGCACACTAAGAAACCATTATTAGTATACTAGTAAGTTAAGATAACAAATAAATACTGATACAATTAGTCTACACTTAAGGAGTCTATCATCTTAAGGAGCAAACGTATAGTGGAACAAGACTACAGTGTTGATGTAATCATGCTAAATAATTAGGTAGAACTCTAAACCCTCCCTCATTTGATGGCCATGATTTTAAAAGAGTTTTTAACGATGCTATGTATTCCTGAAAATATTTTAAGGAATGATTACTCATATTTATTTATTCATTTTTGGTGGATATTGAATAATAAACATGGTCATAATGAATAAAATAATGAATGTAAATATGCTAACTCGGTAATTCGAGACTCAAATAATAATATGATTACAATAACACTGAGTACCGAATGGATTAAGAACCCACATTTATAATGAGATATTAGTGCATAATGCCACACATAGAGATGGGGTCGTGCAAGGATGACCTTGGGGACAGATCCCGCAACCCAGTTGGGCCACTACGGTGGTGAATTAGATGGCCTGTACAAGATGAAAGTCAAATCTTGATTTTAGATGATCATTGGATCTGAACGGTAAGTATAGAATGCTTGGTTTTATTTATTGTTTTCTTACTGCTTTTATATTCATATATTTCATTTCAAATTAATGTTTTTAAAACTTAAGTCCTACTGAGCCTTTTGCTCATAGTTTATTTGTTTTAAAATCCTCCTCTCTTGGTGGTTTGTAGTATATCGCCGAGTAGGATGCCACTAGTTTGCACATATAGACCGTGGAAATCTTATTTAGATTATTTGCTTATTTGTTTAAGGCTTGTAATATTAAGGACATTATTAAAATTTTTTGTTGGACTGTGGTTTGTATTTTGCTTATGTTGGTATTGTGTACACTATGTGGGTTTCGGTACAACCCGATTCGCTCTTAATGAATTTTTTTAATTTAATTTAAATTAAGATACTTCATGAATATTATCTGCTAAGTTTAAAGGATGGTAATATCCAAAAAATTTTTGAATTTATCACATTTTTATAAATGACCCAAAGTACATTGTCTTAAATTACCAAATAATTAGTTAATAAGTTTAGCTAAATTTGTTGAATTATTTTAATTATAGTACCACGTCACTACCCAGGTTTGGGTTCATGATAGATTTTGGCATCAAAGCCCCAGGTTTTGAACCTTGGGAATTGTGCACATATAAATTCGACAATAAAAACCACTAACAGTCTAATTTGATTTTTATAACTGAGAGAAATGGCACCTAGGAGCCATCCGGTTACTGCTGATGTGAATCCTACTAATGACGAAGGGATAATAGGAGCTATGCTTACTGCCTTCTAGTAGATGGTGACAAGCGCATAGCATGAGGATCCTACGGTGGGTCGCCAACATGAATATTTCAAGGAGTTCTACCGTGCAGCTATATCGACTTTCAACAAAAAGGAAATCCACAAGCGGCTAAATATTGGTTCGATTTAGTGGTGAAGCATCTTGACACACTTAGTACCTGCAGAATATCGAGTTGAGTTCGCAGCTTACAAACTAGAAGGAAGTGCTAATGCCTAGTGGAAAGAGGCAAAAAGTGTGGAGAATAACAGGAATATTGGCTAGGACAGATTTGAAAGTTTGTTCTAAGGCCGCTATTTTCCACAAGGGTATAGATACCAGAAGATTGTTGAATTTTACTATCTGGAATAGGGTGATATGATAGTTAGGGAATACGAGGCAAAGTTCATCGAACTGGCTTGATTCGCTCCATCCGTCATGGCTTATGAACATGAAAACTACATCAAGTTTCAAGACGAACTTAAAGGATTTATGTGACGACATCTCGTTGCCTTGTGGATCTGAGTTTATAGTGAGCTGCTATCATCAATTTTGTCAGTGGAGAGCAAAAATGCCACCTATTATGAAAACAGGGCAAGGACCTCCGGTGGGCCCTAGACGAACAATTGGAGAGGCAACAACAACCATCAGGCTCAAACGAGAAATTAGCATGGTGGTGCCAACAGTGGAAGCAGTAGTTCTTCTGGTAGTGGACAAAGCAACCCTTTTAACTTCCATTGCTACTTCTACAAGCAACAAGGACATATCAAAAAGAATTGTCGGATAAGGAACTCTTAATAAGGATCCCAAACTGGAGAGGGTGCAACTCGTCAGTTCCAGGCCCAACTTTTTGCTCAGCCTCAGCAAGTCTATCAGCCACAATTCCACCAAGTTACCCCTCAGTAGATGTCCTAACTAGTGCAAGGTTATTGGCTGTTGAATTTTCGAAGAAACTTCCCACAATATAGGGCGCCCTGCCTGGCTAGTGTGTAATCTCCTCCACCACAACAGTATAGACCGACGAACCCTGGACCTAGCAATACCAATAAAGCGAAAGAAAAATCCCCAGCTCAAGTCCACACATTACTATAGAAAGTTCAAGCGCTCAAGCTAGTAATGCGATAGTCGACGGTACGATTCTAGTTTCTCAATCTCTAGCTTGTGTCTTATTTGATACTGGTACCATATATTTTCTCATTTCAAATTTATTTGTAAATACATTGGGCTTAGAAGTAGAGGAATACTATGAACCCACGATACTTACCTCACGCTTGGGGCGAGTGTACGTAAATAGTGTATGTAAATCTTGTAAAATAATAATTGGGGGTGAGATTTTAAGAAGTGATTTGATTGTAATCCCTATGAGTACTTATGATGTAATCTTAGGGATTGACTGGTTATTTAGGTATAATGCCAGTATAAAGCCATTATAGACTATCACCTTAGAAAAGTGGCCACCGATAAGAGAATGACTATCACTTACCAAGGTGATAATGATCAAGTGATGAGTGAATGGTTCTTGAAGTAGTGATTTAGAGGGCAAAGAAACTTGGCTTGATACATGCTTTTTTTAGACCTAGAAGAAAAATCTATTGCAGAAGGAAGAAACACAGTCATACCAGTGGTTGATGAGTTTGATGATGTTTTCCCTGATGAGTTACTAGAATTACCACCGCACCAAGAACTCAAGTTTAGTATCGAGTTAATCCCCAAGACTGCTCCGATCTCCATCGCACCATATCAAATGGCACCGACTGAAATGAAGGAACTAAGGAAGCAATTTTAGGAACTTGCAGATAAATCCAAAACAGTACATCATCGTGGGGTGCGTTGGTTCTATTTGCTAAGAAACATGAAAGTATTCTTAGGTTATGCATTGACTATCGACAACTGAATCACGTCACAATGAAGAACAAGCACCCACTGCCTAGAATCGATGAGTTATTCCATTAGTTGGGAGGTTCTTGGTATTTTTCAAAGATAGACTTGCACTTAGGATATCATCAGCTTAGAGTCAAGGTGGAGAATATTCCCAAGATAGCCTTCAAGAACTAGTATGGACACTTCGAGTTCTTGATGATGTCGTTTGGATTAACAAAAGCCCCTACAACTTTTGTGGATTTGATGAATCAAATTTTCAGGCCTTACTTGGATCAGTTTATGATTGTGTTCATCGATGACATGCTGATCTATTCTAAGACCTACGAGGAGCATGAGCAGCACCTAAGGAATGTACTTCAAACTTTGTGGGAACATCAACTATATACTGAAAAGGAAAAGTGTGAATTTTGGATGACTGAAGTAAAATTTTTGGAACACACCATCTTCGATTAGAGTATTTCGGTGGATCCTTTCAAAATAGAAACAATGGTGCAATAAGAACAATTAAGGAACGTGGCTAAAATCCATAGTTTCTTAGGAATCGTAGGACACTACAGAAGATTCATGCAAGACTTCTTGAAGATAGCGGCTCTATTGACATGATTGACTGAGAAAGATGTCCGATTTGAATGGAATACTAAATGTGAGTATGATTTCCAAGAGTTGAAGACTCAGTTGACCACCACTCCAATGTTGATCATACCGAGTAGTGACGAGCCTTATGAAGTCTACACTAATCCGTTAGGACGCGGACAGGTTATGGCATATAGATCACGATAGCTGAAGCCTCACGAGTAGAACTATCCCACTCATGATCTAGAACTTGTAATAGTAATTCATGCATTGAAAATTTGAAGATGTTTTTTGTATGGTGCGATCTTTTAGATTTTCTCAGATCACATGAGTCTAAAGTATTTGTTCACTTAGAAGGATCTGAGTTTGAGGCATGGATGGAATTTATGGAAGACTATGATTTCATGCTGTAGTATTATCCAGGAAAAGCCAATGTAGTAACAGATGTGCTTTGTAGGAAATCTTTTGGAATTCTTGCTTATTTAGCGTTTGAGGATTGGAAAAGAGATATAGTGGTTAATGAGTATAGGTTACAGTATTATAAAGATTGCAATTAGGTCTTGGTATACAACATGGAGTCTACTCCAACTCTTGTACAAACGGTAAAGCAGAACCAATGGCAAGATCAACATCTTTGGGAAGTCTGGACTAGGATACAGAATGAAGAATAGCTTGATGATTGGAGGATACATATAGATGGGTCTTTGTACTTTAGGACATGTTTGGCAGTACCTATAATAGAAGAGGTGATAAAGGCTATAATGGATGAGGCACACAAGTCCTGTTTTGCTATTCATCTATGAAGGACAAAGATATATCACGATCTAAGAAGACAATATTGGTGGAGAGGTATGAGAATATATGTTCTAGAATACATCGCCAAGTGTATGATTTGTCTCTAAGTGAAGGCCAAACACCAGAAATGCTCTGGACAATTTCAACTGCTTCCCATTCCAAGATGGAAGTGGGAGCACATTATAATAGATTTTTGTCACCAATTTACCAAGAACGAAGCAGAAGCAAGATGCAAGCTAGGTTGTCGTCGAAAAGTTGACAAAATCAACACATTTCATACCCTTTAGATTGACGTACTTGAGAAGAGTTCTTGGAGAATTACACCTTGAGAACATAGTAAGGCTGCACGGAGTTCCATAGTCCATTACCTCTGATAGGAATACCTCGTTTAACGCTAAATATTGGAGAAGCTTCCAAGAAGCACTAGGCATGGAGTTGAATTTTAGCACTACTTTTCATCGTTAAATAGGTAGAAGTATGAGCGAGTTATTCAGGTTCTTAAAGACATATTATGCTCTTGTATTTTGGACTTTGGCCGTAACTGAAAGAGGCACCTACATTGAGTTAAGTTCGTGTACAATAATAAGTACCAAGCAAGTATCAGTATGGCATTATTCAAAGCTCTTTATAGGAGACTGTGTCGGTCATCGGTTTGTTGGTTAAAACTAGAGAATAGAATTGTCACTAGACCTGATGAGATCCGTGAGAATAATGAAAAGGTCGTCGTAATTCGGGATCAATTGAAAGCTGACCAAAGCCGACAAAAGGGTTATGCTAACAAGAGACGCCGACCTCTAGAATTCAAAGCAGGTGATTTTGTTCTCTTACAGGTTTCACCGTGCGAAGGGATTGCACATTTCAATGTAAGTAGGAAACTTGCGCCAAGGTACATTAGGCCATTTGAGATTACTCACTGCATCGGTGTAGTTGCTCACCAACTTCATCTTCCCTCCAAGCTTTCTCATGTTCACAATATGTTCATGTGTTGATGCTTTGGAAATGCCTGCCTGTGCCAAGCAAAGTCGTTTTATTCTATGATGTGCAAATACAGGAAGACACGACTTATAAGTAGGTGTCGACATAGATCATTGATTGCAAAGTAACGAGTTTACGATGTCATGACATACCACTAGTGAAGGTCCTGTGGCAGTACCATAAAGCCAATGAGGCGACATGGAAATTGGAGTAGACGATGCGAGAACTGTACATGTATTTTTTTAGCTTTTGAAATGATTTCTAATTTCGAGATAAAATTCCTTTAGAGGAGGAGAGCTATAATGTCTCAAAATTAATTAAATGTATTTAGTACATAAATTGGTGAATTAGTGTGCCTAAATATTATTCAAGCTTAATTAAATTATTTTGTGATATTTTCTATATCAATTTCACCTTAATTATTTTGCTGGTTACCTTAAATTTTAAAATTTATTAAAATTACCTTAAATGAATGTTAGCATTTTATTAACTCATTTTTAAACAATTTTGGCCTTTATTTTCACTTTATTTTATTCCCTAAAATTATATTCAATAAAATTATGAAACGGAACAAATTGTTAAATTCCCAACAAGTCCCCTTCTCTACTTTTGAAACCAAATAACATGAGATTCAGTCTCGGGATTAGGAGCCCAGCTTTTGGAAGACCTTCACTTGAAACCTAGAACCATGTTGAAGCCTCCACCTACAAACAATGAGCAAAACATGGTTTGGGGCAAAAACTATCTGGGTCTACTAATTTAGAACAGACATTCATAAAGCCATTCCACTCTCCTTTCTTCCCCTTCTCTCTCCATGCCTATCTCTCCCTTTTTATTCCCCTCTCTACATCTCTCACTCTCTCTCTCTGAGTAGCCTAAAAAGAACCCAGAAACATTCCACCATTCTTCTTCTAAGAACTAAAGCTCAAGAACAGTTACTCAGCTTCAATTCAAGCTGAGCAAAGGCCAAGAAATTGAGAAGAATTCATCAAATTTCTTTCAAAATGTTTCACTTAACGGTAGTTTCCTTTCTAATGGATTTAAACACATGTTTTGAGGTCTTAAACTCTGACTTTTTCTTGCAAATTTGTGTTCAAGTCTGCTTGTAGTTTCTTAATAAAAGCAGTTTCCATTTTTACTTTAAAAATGTCAAGAATCTTCCATGCATGTTACATCCGAGCACAAAGATAAATAAACAACACTTAATGCAAGGTGGTATGATGATTAGAAATGTGATTGCATGCTTTATTTTGGGTTAGAATCAAATTTAAATAACTTTTACATTATTTTATTTATTTCCTGATTTATTTGAACAAAAGCATGAAAAATAATGTAATTGTATTACATGTTCATGAAATCATGTTTATGAATCTCATATAATGATTGTAAAACACTTAGGGATGTTTAGATTTCATTAGAACCAATTTAAAATGAGTTAAGGATAGATTGAAGCTTAGATGCTCGAAACAGAGCATACTGGTCGCAACAGCATGGTCGACCATGATCTGTGTAACGTGATCAACCGAGCAACCATCGATATGTGGTCAACCGTGGAATGCTATATGTGGTCGACCGCACTGCACCAGGAAGGTTGTTTTTAGGCCACCCGAGCCCTACTTGTTCCAAAATGCATTTTAAATGTACTTTACTTTATTTACATATTAGAAATTGTTTTAAATATGATCTAGAATGTGTTTAAATGTCAAGAAAATTAATGAGACCTTGCAATTAGATATGGCGCACTAAGGAACCATGATTAGTATACTAGTAAGTTAAGATAACAAATAAATGCTAATACAATTAGTCTACACCTAAGGTGTCTATCGTCTTTAGGAGCAAACGTATAGCGGAATGAGATTGTGGTGTGGATGCAATCATGCTAAATAACAAGGTAGGACTCTAAACCCTCCCTCATTCAATAGCCATGATTTTAAAAAAGGTTTTAACCATGTTAAGTTTTCCTGAAAACATTTTAAGGAATGATTGCTTATATTTATTTATTCATTTTCGGTGGATATTGAATAATGAATACACATGTGATAACTCGATAATTCGAGACTCAAATAATGATATTATTGCAATCGCACAGAGTACCAAACGGATTAAGAACTCCCATTAGGAATGAGATATTAGTGCATAATGCCACACACAAAAATCGGGTCGTGTAGAGAACGACCTTGAGGACAGATTCTGAAACTCAGCTGGACCACTACAGTTGTGAATAAGATGGCTTGCACAATATAAAAGGTAAATCTTGATTTTAGATGATCATTGGACCTAAACGGTAAGTATGGAATGCTTGGTATTTATTTATTGTTTTCTTAATGCTTTTATATTCATATATTTCATTTTAAATTAATGTTTTTAAAACTTAAGTCGTATTGAGCCTTTCGCTCATAGTTTATTTGTTTTAAAATCCCCCCTCTAGGTGGTTCGAAGTATACCTCCAAATAGGACGTTGTTGGTTTACACGTGCAAAATGCGGAAATCTTATTTAGATTATTTGCTTATTTGTTTAAGACATGTAATATTAAGGACATTATTAAAATTTTCTGTTGGATTGTGGTTTTTATTTTGTTTATGTTGGTACTATCTATGCACTATGTGGGGTCTAGTGTGGCCGGATTCACTCTTGATGAGTTTTTTTAATTAATTTAATTTAATTTAAAGGTATTTCATGAAATTTATTTGCTAAGTTTAAAATATGGTAATATCCTAAAATGTTTTAAATTTATTACATTTTTATAAATGACCTGAAGTACGTTTTTTTAAATTACCAAATAATTAATTGGTGAATTTAGTTAAGTTTGCTTAATTATTTTAATTACATCGCTACGTCACTATCCAGGTTTGGATTCATGACAATTGGGGTGCAATTTTGACTGTACCGTCCAATTACCATAAATGGTTGGAGAATGAATGTTTTATAGAATGCCATGAGATTGTAACAAGTTTCAAAATGGAAAATACTTTTACAAAGACTTAAACCACAGTCATTGGCAAGATCATGAAGAATTTTAGAAATAACCTATACTCTCATTTTATGTTAATTAGAACTTTAAATAAAACTTGATATATATTAATAAAATTTGTTACATAATGTAGGAGTATTTTACTAACTCTATTTTGTCTAAAACTAATTTAAATTTAAAAAGGTTGTACAATTTAAAAAATTTTAATTGTTAAATTATAAACTAAAAAACTTTAAAAAAATTATTACAAATAATTTCTTTTTTCACTTTCGTATAACTACAGCAGCAGGGTAAGTTAACAGTCTAATGGTTCATTAAAATGTTTAACAATCCCTATGAGTTGTTTAATATTATGTTATTTATACTCAAAATTATAATTCAATGAGTGTCCTTGTTAATATTTCATGATGGAGGAAAACGTACATTAAGTTTCAAAGTTAAGGAGCACAGTTATATAAGGGTTAAAGTTGAGGGTGAAATTTTGTAATTAATTCAAGAATTTATTAGTCTTAATTAAGGCGTTGGAGCTCTCCTTCCCCCAATCTATGGATAAGTTGTTGAACAACAGGTGAAGAGAAGAGTAAGCAATTTGGGCATAATTTACGACGTGATATAACTTGACGTTCAAAACCTTTTATGCAAATTTGATATTTGAATTTAGTCAATTACATAACATTACATATTTCGGGCGACGCCTAAATCCTTTTGTGTAATAATAAAAGTATTTTGTAAAGACGAAAAGGCATCAAATCAAGTCAACATTAGTTGGCTTGATGAGGTGTATAATGATTCTTGTATAATGCATTTCCACACGTGTGACGACACCTATATGTCCATATGCAGACATTCTGCACCATCATCGCATACGTACTTCGTTTCTTTTGAGCTTCATCCTCTCATTCTGCAATGGCTGAAATAATAGCTCCAGGTAATCCTCAATCATCCCAACAAATGTCTTCTACTCACGTGCCCAAAATCATCTCCATCAAATCCTTGGCTGAATCATCTGACCTCACTTCTATTCCTGCCTCTTATACTTTCACCGAGAATCCCAATGATACAGCACTTCGTGCAGATGACCCAGATATCCAAATCCCCATCATTGATTTCTCCCTCCTCGCCTCCGGTAAGCCCGATCTACGGTCCAGAGTCGTCACCGAAATTGGCGAAGCCTGTGAAAACTACGGCTTCTTCATTGTAATCCTTCTTTTTTCAACAGTATTTGTGCTTGAATCCGTACTTTTTCTAAATGGTATATTACAAATGTTTGTTTTTTTTTTTTTTTTTCATACTTCAAAGTAAAAGAGAGGAAAAATTCCTACTAATAGAGCTATGTTTTGAATTGCAAAATTAGGTTGGTGAGTCTTGTACCATTTTTGTTTCGAACCTGGATTAAACTGAATCTAACGTTTAGAAACACGTACAACGCCCCTGCTAAAATATAGTAAATCTTATATGTAGGTTACAAATCACGGTGTTCCAAAGACTTTGATGGATGCGGTACTGGATGGATGCAGAAAATTTTTCGATCTGAGTGAGGAAGAGAAGTTGGAGTTCCAGGGAAAGCATGTCATGGACCCAATCAGGTGTGGAACAAGCTTCAATGCTTCAATAGAGAAAGTGTTCTATTGGAGGGATTTTCTCAAGGTTTTTGTTCATCCTCAGTTTCACTTCCCTAACAAACCATCCGGGTTCAGGTATTGCATATACATGGAATTTCTATATATGCTTCAAAAACTCATCGATCAAGAGAACATATATCACTTTAGTACTAAATTTTGCCACTTGAATCGTACAACGGTCATAAGTTTGCAATCAACTATTGCATAAGTTGCTCAATTTTCCTTTTTCTTGGTTAGTAGTATTAGAGTACGAGACGACGTTTATTTTTTTGTTTATAGGTCGATCCAAAAAAAAGGTCCGCACAGTTGAAAAGAAGGAGAAAAGTTATACATGTGGTTGTAGGTCGTAAATCCGCAGTCACTTGGAGCACCAAGTTCAAATTTCTTCCCCTGTTAGAGCTTGACTCTCAGTCTTCTACGTATTTGCACCAGTCACTGCCTTCCTAAGTTTTGTCCTTTGTGTCGTTTGCCTAGCTAATTGCTTTTTTTTCCCCTTAAGCCCCCATTCATGCATGTGTGTGACGTGATCGGGCCAACACAGTTATAGCATGACATAATTAGTATGAATATGAACACAACATGATCAATAAACGTGCTAGGAATCCAAATACAAACACAAAACGCATTTGACATGGGTAACACGTCACGACACACGAAAACGTTTATTAAACGGGCCTCGGCTGGTTGGCGCGACAGAATCACGTCTGTGACATGATTATTATGCAAATACCTAAAAAAATTTAAATTTTTATTTAGAATTTAAAAGTGATATTAATTGATTGCTAGTTATAAATTATAGATAAATTAAACAAGCATGTAATAATAAGAACATGAATTTGCCAAATGTCAATAATTTAAAAAAACACAAAAATATCTAAACATAAAGCATATAGATGCTACTACTAGGTATGTAAACTTGTTTAAATATATTAAACATGCTAGCACGAATCAATATTGTTTATTTTTGTATTATTCGTGTTAACTTATATGATCTAAATAATAATTATGTGATCTAAACTTATTTATTTTGTGTTATTTTTTATCATGACATCATGTCATATACAAAATTGCCGTGCTCTAGCATGGATCTATTATACCTTGGTCAATTCAAATAAATATTTGTATTTATTTCCACTTGCTTTTTTTTTTTTCCGCACGCTGTCCTAAAATTACAGATTAATACTAGGTCTACGTTGAAATTTTCACTAGGCCTCCAGCATATTTATGTTCGTACACTCACCTATTTTTGTCTTTTAGTGACCTATGCATCTCATCCATTTTGGCAAAAATAAATTTTAACCAAAATTTTTTATTGCTTTAGTATAAAACTTTTATATGCTACATTAATAAAAATAAATAAATACAATATAAAACTCTCATGTGCTGTAGTTTTCAGTTTAAAAGTTTTAATTCTAACCATATTTCTTAAGCACCTTCCTCGTTCATAGGTCCTCAATTACTTTTTTCTTGTGTTTTCTCAATAATATTTTAACTCATGTTTTCTCCGTACTCTTTTTCATAGAAAATAACTAGTGCCGACTTAATCTCTAGAGAGGTTATGCAACAGCTTAGGGCTCCTAACTTTAGATGGGCCGCAATTTTTTTTGTAAAAAAATATGTGGTATTTGAATTAGTCCTATTTTAAATATTAAAAAATATATTTTTCGTTATCATTGCTTTTAAAGGCCAACATATTTTCAAGAATAGTTCCTAACATACAATTTATAATTATTTACTAATCAGACAATTTGTAATGACAATTTATAATGATTTATATAATTATAATTGTTATATATGAAACAAGTAAAATTGAATAAAAAATAAATTTTGAAGAAGAAATAAACCACGTACTCTTTCGTATTAGAATTTATCTTTATTTTTTTTATTAAAAGTGAGACATAATAATTTTTTAGAAGGAAATAATTTTTTTTAAAATAGGGTGTGTAATGAGTCTCCTTTAAAATACTTTTATCTTTAAAAGTAATTTGATTAATGAATAATATAATAATAAAAAAATCCGATTAAATAGGAGTTTATATAAAATAAAATAAAAAATATCAATAGGCTCATATACTGAGCAGCCCTAAAAGGAATAATTTAAACCCGTAGTCTCAGATTTTATTTTATTTTTATTTTTATTTTTATTTTATTTTTTTGTAATACCTTCAACCTTGACCTCATTTTTGATAATTACAACAGAAGCCATCCAAATATAAGCACTTGACTTGGTCTTCTGTCATAGTTGTACACGTCATTGCCGTCCGAATATTTGTCCCTTGCGTCATCTGCCCACGTGCTTCTGCCTTCCCTGAGCCCCCCTTCACGCATGCCTCTGCATCTACCATTCTTGGTCCACTCAAATAAACTTTTTATTTTTTTCCATCTGCTCGCCTTTTTCGTACGTCATCAATACTAAAACCAAGGCATTTTCATCTATGCCCTTTGAATTTTAGGGTTAAACTTTTGGATTGATTTTACTTTACCTTTTAAACTTTTGATATTTACCTCGAAATTAAGAAGACAGAAAATAACACGTGCTAAGGGTTCCATGAGGATCAAATTCTAATTGAATTTTGAATTATTTACACCCATGCCTTCTAAACTTTTGAATTCAGCCCACTTTATTTTCAAAAGTTTTAGAAGTTTCCGCCTTATTGCTCCAATTTTGAATATCTCTTCCTTTGCCACATCTACTTCGCTACAATTACTTCTTGATTTTTAAATTCTCATAAACCAGACAAAATCTATTACAATTTTAATTTCAATGTAAATTGCATTGAGATGCTGTTGATTTAAACAATGTTGATAAAAAGACTTTTGAATATCTTCTTATATAATTAAAAGGTAAATTGAATAAAAAAAGGCATGAACTTTATTAGATTTAAAAAGATATATATAATACCAATTTTTGTTTAAAATTTTGCAGGTATTTTCTCGAAATTTTTGGAAAAATTTTTAGGATATTTGGTCATTTAACATGACACTTTTTACAAAATTTTATATTTTAACGATAATACTCATATTTATTGATATTTTTATGAGAAATTTTCCCATGCAAAAATACTGCAGCCCTATTTTCACATTGCTACTTTCAAAATATAAAATTTCTGCAAATATATCAATTGAAATGTCTTTTCAAACTTTTCTTACAACCAGTTACTTTTATGAGTGAAATTAGATTGTGAGAATTCGGAAATTGGGCCAACACCAGTTATTGCGATGGAGAGGACACAGTAGGAGAAATCCAAAGTTTGGGATAGTAGGGTTAGAACTTTTAAAAGTTCACATGCTTTTCTGCTAAATGCTTTCTTTCTAAAAAAGATCAACAAATGTTTAGGAAAAAATTAGTTTGTTTTATAGGTTTGAACAAAAATTAAAGTTCAAAATAAAAATTTGTTTAAATTTTCATGAGATAAAATGTTGTAGCAAACAATGTTAGCCAAACTTTTTGACTCAAATATAAGAAACAAAAAAAGGGATTTTCCACTAAAAAATTTCTGCTGGTCATATTAAGATATTTTTGCTGATAATCAGGGGAAGTATCCAAAAGTCCATAGTTTCAACGATTACGATTTGAGCATGCACAGGTGCAGATAAAAACAGAGCATTTTACGCTGAAATTCTTGGACGATACAAACTCTGCGCGTGAGAGGGAGCGTTGCACGTGCTTGTGTGCGTTTGTCTATATATATATATACACACACACACACACACGTGTGTTTAAAATTGCTTCTTTCTTTTTTTTTCTTTTTTTTTTTTTTTGTGGTTTTGGTACAGTGACGTTGCATCGGAGTACTGCAAAAGAATCCGGGAAATCGTAATGGAAATACTCAAGGGAATATCTGAGAATTTAGGGCTGGAATCCAACTATATAATCAAGGCCTTGGATTTGGATTCAAGTTTCCAAATCTTCATAGCGAACCTGTATCCTCCTTGCCCACAACCTCAGCTAGCAATGGGACTGCCTCCTCATTCAGATCATGGCCTCTTGACTTTTCTTACCCAAAATGGAGTTGGTGGCCTTCAGATACAGCATAATGGCAAGTGGGTTAACGTAAATCCCATTCCCAACTCATTCTTGGTCAACACCGGCGATCATCTTGAGGTATTATGCATACAAATATATGTATATTTATTTAAATATAAACATGCTACATGTATTAAATTTGTCTATATATCCTAGCTCAACATGTCACTCGAATATTAAAATAGGTTCATTTTAAAACTTAGAATATATAAAGTAGTTAAAAACACTCTAGAATTAATTATAATTTAATAACTGCTGCTTGAACTATTGATTTGATGTCATCTTATTCTGTCGAACTACAAATATTTTTTGCTTCTTAGATTGTATAGTTTGATCTAGAACTATCTTTCATATTTTGCCGTTTTCCACTTGTTAGATTTTGAGCAATGGGAAGTTCAAGAGTGTCGTGCATCGAGCTATTGTGAACCGCAACTCTACAAGAATATCTCTAGCGATTGCAAATGGACCGTCCCTTGAAACAGTTGTCACCCCGGTGCCAAAGTTGGTTGAAAGTCATCCACCAAGATACATTGGAATCAAATACGAAGAATACATACAACTTCAACAAAGCAACAACCTGAATGGCAAATCAATGTTGGATCGTTTTCGATCACTATGAGTTTATTTCTGCGCTTTAAGTTGGAAAGACAAGGTTGTATCTTCAAAATATATAATGGCATGTTTGGTACTGAATTGTATTGTATTGCATTACATTGTATTGTATTTACAATATAATACAATATAGTATGTTAAATATGCCCATAATGAATATAAATTCAAAAGTGCTAGAATAAATGTGGCCGCATGATTGGTTATATTTGATGGGTCAACGTAAGATGAAGTTATTAAAAAACTTTTAATTTGTCCTTGGTACTTACATGCTAAAATTTTAATCCTTGTTCACTTTTATTATAAAAATAACATTTGTATTCAATTTTTGTTTTAGTTATATTCATCGATAAATTAAAGTGGTTATGTGATTATTGTTTTTCTATTGAGTTTAACTTCGCGATTTGTTTGTTTATAAATTATAAGGGGTATGAAATAATTAAAAAAGACAGAGGATACAACCCCAAATAAAACAATCTGAAGACAACAAGAAGCTAGAAACTAACAATAAAAGGTCAAAGCCAACATTTTCCTTTTCATAATCAGTTTTATAATAGACCTGATTAAAAATCTTGTTAATAAAACCTTAAGAGAAAAGCCTACCAAAGAGAGAGTCTACGCTCATTGTCAAAGATCATAGAACAAAAACTAATCAAAAAATCTCTAGTTTGCGAACTAAACATCTCTTTAAGGACAAGAGGCAACTAGAAATCCGGAGCATTGAACCACCAAGACTCTTGATGCAAGGTGTTGATGCAAGGTTGTCCACTACTTTATTCCCTTTGCTAGGATAGATGCCATATTTATCAATAAATAAAATGAATTTATTCATTATATTTGTGTGTATACATTTTGAATACTTTATAAATATCATTAAAATTTCATAATTATCTATGTGACCTTAAATATTGTATACATACAAGAGGATAATATTTAAAGATGATAGTTAAAATGATCAATAACATATAATTAATTATCATAATTAATTATTCAATTAAAGTATAAAATTTTTAATTGAGCATTACTAATGTAGGTTATTTCCATTAAAAATTGAACGGTCTTATCCAAATTGTTAATGCAGTTAGTTATTAAATGAGCGCATTGTACATAATAAGATTATATAGGACCAGAACATGATGGGATATATATACCTAATAATTTTCGCTAAATATGACAAGTTCTAATCACATCAACTGATGGTCATATATAATTAATCTTAATCTTGAGTTATTAGTATATTCCTATTTATGGATTTATATCTTTTAATTTACTCGGTACGGATTTAAAAATCTAATCATATGTCTTATATCTTGAAGACATAATGAAGTATGTAGCTAGTAATGTTAATTTTATAAAACGAAATGCATTCCTTCTCTAGCGAGAAGCAGATAAATAATTCTGATGGAATTCATTCCTTCTCTATCAAGAAGCAGATAAATAATTATCTTGAATATTGATTCAGGACTTGAATAATAAGAGCATTTAATTCATGATTAAGTTCATGAATTTATTATTCATTAGAGAATCAATGACACTCAAGGATAAAGAAGAAATTAGAGAGATTAACAGATTTCACCTAACTCTAATTATGAATTATTTACAGAGGATCGACTTATATGTAATGGCTATATCAAATTAACGACTCTAAGAAATGAATAATTAAATAGATGTAATTTCAAGAGTGCAATTTCAAGTATTTAGTAGGGTTATATTCGAATTAATAAACGAGTAATATATTAATTAAAGAGTTTAATTAATATATTAGCTTTATTAGAGCTTGAAATAATGGGTCCATTAGTCCCTGCTATCCTTGTAAACATTGTTTAGACAAATGAAATTATTAGTTTAAATAATTAATTAATTGATTTAGAATTTTGGAATTATAAATTAAATATCACTCAAAATAAATTAATTATGAATTAATTTATATTTATTAAATAATTAGATTTTGATAAATAAAATAAAAAATTAACTTTATAAAACACACAATATGTGGGTCCCACTATGTAGGTGGCGCATATAGCGGGAGGGTCCCACTATGTGTGTTGTGCCATCAGTAATAAAAGGAAAGTCCCTTGTGCTCTTTAAAGCTTGTTGACTAAGTTTTCATATTTAAAATTTCCAATTTTGATTATGTAACAACCCGAAATTTTAATGCATTGAAAATGCATTAAATTAAGGATTATATTAAGAAGAAAAACGTGATTTAAGAAAAAAAATATTGTATAATAACATGAAAATTATACGGTATTAGAATAATACAGTGTAAGAAAAATACACTGATGAAATTACGTAGTATAAATATTATACTGTAAAAGTAATGCAGTGTAAGAATTGGACTGTATAAGGTCACGCAGTACAGGATTAGACTGTGTGGACCACAAAATTTTTGTATAAAAGCAAAGAGAGAGAAAAAGAAAAAAAAGAAAGAAAAAAAGAAAATTCAGATAATTATCAGCTCTTTCTCTCTCCTCACTTTCTCTCTCTACATTTTCTCTCTCCTCAAAATCAGTTTGAGATTTTGAGCTCCGTTTTTGACACCTCCCACACCATTGGAAAGCTCTCGACGAACTGAGCTCAACGGTGTACTGAACAGCCCAAAACACCATCGGAGGAGGCCTCACGCGCCGCCCAAAGTGGAGGTGAGACCTAAATTTTCTCGGCGTGATATCTTCATCGTCCGACCACCAATTGAGGTGATTTTGGTATCTATGGACTTAGCGTGATGAGAGGAACAAGAAGGTACCAAGCTCCCAGCTCGATTTCAGCTGGATCGGCCTTGACGGACAACCCCCGTCGCCGCAGTGGCACCCTCGCCGGATCTGCCGTCTTCGATGGCGGTGAAGCACACCGTCGGTGCCAACATGATCAAAGGGAGCCAGAGAGTGGAAGCCCCACCTCAATTGCTTGATCCAACCGCCGGTAGCCCGAGAACGATGAGGGCCGGTGTCGTGCCACCGTGAGGAGTTTGAACTCCGCCATTTTGCCGCCATGGAGCCAAATTGATGGCACAATTGCACTTAGAGGAGTGAGAGGAAGGTGTTGGACACCTCAATTGCAGGCAACGACCGTCGAATGAGCTCGAACGGCCACCGCCATCTAGCGCCACTGTGGGAGCCTTGGGGCCGCTGTTCCATGCGGTGTTGAGCAGCCCTACCATGGGGGAATTGCTCAGAAGGCAACGGGGAATGTTTCCCCTAGGCCAATTTCATGGTAGCTCCATCGTGAGACCGAAATCAGAGCCACTGTTTTGGGCCGAGAATCCCACTCTCGATTCGAGTGGTTGGAGGCCAAATTGGAAGAAATTCACCCTACCAATGGACTCAAGAGGGTCAGTTTAGGGGGGGTAGGCTCAAGCTCAGCCACCAACGAGGCCAGTTGATGCCGCTCAACCGCCGATCAACGACCGGTCCAAGGCTGTTTTGGGATTTTACAATCCGGACCTCGGATCGACGATCCGAGACAGCCTCCTGACTCATTTCAACACTTTGAACGCAATGATGACCTCTGTTTGAGCTAATTCCACTCCGGTGAAAATCGTCTAGTATCGACTGCACGCGGATCGAGGTGATTCAAACTACAATGTCGGAGTCCAGAATGACATGTTAAAGAATGCATGATCTCCAAGAAGTACTCCTAGCCATTTATGGTCGCTCGAGGAGTACTGCAGAGGATGCTTCACATACTGTGGATACAGCAAGGTACAACCAGACCCGCGTAGCTCAGAGTCCAATTAAGTAGCAATCTCACCTATAGTATGTACTGTATTAAAATGCATTGTTATGGATGTTAAGTTTTGAGGATTTAAAGTTCATTTAAGGAAAGAATGAAGAAAAATGAGACCAAGGGCAAAATGATCATTTTATGAAAAATGACCAAAACGAACCTGAAACGCCCGATGTCGGGAAACGTTTCTTAGTGGTGATTTTTCATATTATGTATGTAATGGAATGTTAAAGTTAAGTAATGGGTTTTATAAAGTTACAAAATGGACGAAAAACCTGTTAAGGGTAAAATCGTCATTTTTACGAAAACGGCTAGAACGGAGTCAGACACTCCAATTTAGCATAATGTTTTTAGACGAAAAATGTTTCATAATACGTTAAGTAACGTGACCGTCATGTGTGACGAGAGTCTTAATAAGGATGTTTAAGTAAACGTTAGGTAACCCTATGGGTTACAAAATTAAGGAAAGGGAAGAGTATACCGAATTATGAAAAAGAGGAAAGAATGGTTAATGCATATGTTTTATTATCAATTGAGTGGATTGATAAAAAGAAAGTTAATTAATGAGTCGGCTGTCATTTGATCAGGACACAAAAGCTGACCAACGAAAGGAAAATGAATGAGAAAGGAACGAGATAAGAACGGGATAGAGAACGCTAGAGTTATAGCCAGGTAAGTTCAGACCTCACCTACAGCATGAAGTAAATAATTTTTAAATCTTTTTGTTATATGTTTATAAATGAGCTTGCAATTCTTATGCAAGTTTCTTTTAAAGAATATTAGCATTTATTATGCAAAAGTTTTAAAGATTCAAAGAGAGGTTTGCAATGAATTTGCAAACACTATGTTTAAAGTCTAGGGCATATTGATATGCGTAACGTGTTTAAAAGTACAAGTTATGATTTTTGAAATATTTTAAAGTATGTTTTTGCATTTTGACAATGCATATGTTTTTGCATTTTGACAATGCATAATATTGTACAATTTAAGTTATGAATTTTATGATGCATTTGTTATGTATGCAATAAGTTGCCTATGTGTGCAATAAGTTTCATAAACTAAGTTATGGTTTGCAAACCGTGTATGCATTTTATAATGCATTTATTATGTAATAAGTTGCATTTGTTGTGCAATAGATTTTATAGTGCAAACTATGAATTGCAAGTGTGTTTGCATATGATGTGACTGCAACTGACATACTCACAAAAGATAATAAGAAGGTAAAGTAAAGATAAAGGAAAAGTGTCATACCAGCCTTTGTGTTATGAGGTAATGAACGTAAAGTTAAGGTTGACCTCTAAGATGTGAGGTACTTGACCATGTGATCGATGGTCTCAAGTCTTCCGTAAGGGAAGCATCATGTTAATAATCTCATGATTAATGAGTTGGTACGAACACTAAAGCAAGGTAAGGAAAGTGAATGAATAATAAGGAAAGATAAGGACAAGGATGGAATGTTAAAGCAAGATAAAGAAAGTTACGGAACAGAAATAGTAAGTTAAAGTAAGAAGAGAGTGTTCATAAAATGCTCATAATTAAAAGTACATAATTGAGCATAATTGGAATCATGCATTATGAATATGCTTGTATTCCCTATTACAAAGTTTTATGTTAAATGCTTATGAAAAATATATTGAGAAAAGTTTTATGTTGAATGTTTATAAAAAACATTTGTATGTTATGAAAAACATTCTGAGGAATGTTTTATGATAAATGTTTATGGAAAACATTTTCATGTTTTAAAGAAAGGTTTATAAACGACGTGTTATGAAAAACTTATAAGGAAACGTTTATGAAAAATGTTTTATAAATGTTTTATGAAAAATATTTGTGAGAAACGTTTTAGAAACGCTTTATGAAAAGTGTTTATGAAAAACGTTTATGAGGAATGTTTTAAGAAAAAGGTTTTTATGAGAAAAGTTTTAAAGTATGCTTTGAACGCTTTGTGAGTTTATGTTTGAACTTACTGAGCGTAAGCTCATAAAAAGTTTTTCATGCTGTAGGTAATATATGGGTGACCAGTAGGACCCGTTAGAGGAGCTGGGTGCTGTGGAAGGGCAGATGCGAAGATGTGGGAATGGATACCACTACAATTTGCTTCCGTGACACAAAGAAAAGGTTTTACACTATTTAATATAGTGTCTTCAAGGTTTTTAAGAAAATCAGAGTTTTAAGTAATGTTTTCAAAAGTTTTAAGATACATTGTACTAAATGTGTTATAAAATTATGAAGTGATGTTTTAAGTTATGTTTCAATAAACGTTTCTTAGAAGTTTTAAGAAACAATTTGAAATGGTTTTTAAGGCAAATGTTGAGCGAGGTCTCAACAGGAATGGCGACAAAGGTCGCAACAGCTTTAATTATGTTTTAATGAATGTTAAATGTTTAAAAAAAAATTGTAATTCAGTGTTTTCTTACTAAGTAAGTAAGATTACTGTACAAGTAACGAGGTTTGTGAAAGTTAAGTGACGACCGAAAAGGTGGGTCATCACAGATTAAATGTACTTTAATTTAAATATGGAAAGTCAAATATAGAAATAAATAAGATTGGATAGCATGTAGTATTCTCACTTACGTACACTATATAGAGGATGGTGCCACATGCATTGAGATTCTCTTTGTGTTTGACACCTAGGACAGTATGGGATGAGAAACTTGTATCTTTTATTTTAATTAAATATTTGACAGTAAATTAAGACGACTTTGTGGGAAAAATAATAAGCAGCGGAATTTTAAAAATTTTAAATCAGAGTAATTTTCAAAACACAAGTTTGACATGCTATATGTATAAATTAACCTGATCTTACTGACCTTGTATTCGTCGAAAAGCTCCCGAAATCTGTGTAGAGAAGTAATGTTGCAGAAGAGCCTCAACCAACTGGCCTTCTTTGCTATTCTCTATCCATGATTAGAGTGAGTGTGGGCTCACACGTACAACTCTTCCTCAAGGTGACTCTCCTTCCAACCAATTGAGAAAACCCAAAGCTAGTGTTCATGATTTATGAACAAGAGCTCTCAGGGAGTTTCAGATTCTCACCAGTAGAGTATTACTCTTAATCTCTCTATTGATCTTAATAACTCATTAGACTCACTCCCTATTTATAGAGGTTGGGTCTAGGGTCATTCCTTATCAGATAAGGTCTCAAAAATTCAAAACAGAACCAAATTTGGGTCTATATCGGATAAGATATGCGTAAAAACGCGTGAAAATGCGCGATTTTTAATTCGCGCATAGGCAGGCCGAACTTGGCTGATTGGCATGCCAAACTGCCAAAATAAAAATAACGCGAATCTTTTATTTTCCACCTGAGATTCTATAGGATAAAGCCTCAATTTTAATTCAAATAACCCAATAGAGAAGTTATCTAATTAAAACAACTTTATCTAGATAATCTCTAAGAAAATAAATAGATTCCTAATAATTCTACAAGTTTATCTTGATTTAATTTATCTAAAATTAAATCAACCGATAAACAGACAAGAATTATCTGACCCCAATAATTCAACAGGTTTATCTTAAATTAATTTTGTTTACAAAATTAATTCAACCGACAAACAGACATGAATTATTTGATTCTTCCAAATTTTCAACCAATCTAATAAATCGACATAAGTCACCAATTATTGTGAAAGCACGCCGTATCGTTACAGGATTTTGTGAGCTAGCAAAGGGGACCATATGGACCTATATAGTTCAAGCTCCCGATAATTATGAAACCCAATATCCCAGATATACA
>CAMOHE010032971.1:36123-51642 GCA_946598075.1 Artocarpus hirsutus | reverse complement strand
GATTTAGGCTCATGATAGCTCGTTGGAAAGCTTAGGATGTCTATTTTTAAAATATGTAAACCAATTTATAAAATTTATTTTCATATAATCCCATAATTTCAAGAAAGAGCTATTGCCCATAGAGATAATACAAGGTTTATGGAATGTTAAGTTTTTCTTAAACCCAAAGCATATTATTCTCATTTAAAATTCTAAAACCATTCCAAAATAGGCAGCATGCATTATATAATCATAATAAATATATTCTTATGAGTTTTATACTAAAATCATCATTAAACTATATCTCTAGCCTTTCTTGCAATTAGTGAGGAAAACATACATTAAATATGAAGAAAATACATACGAAAGCCAAGTTTGATTAAAGAAAACCTACCTCAAAACTCCTTTGAAAAATACTAAAGTTGGGGTTAAAAATCAAGCTTGTATTGACTCCAAAACGGCTTCAAACGTGGCTGAAAATTATAGTTGTCGTGGTTGCAAAGAGAGCTTTACGCCTTGTGTCTTTAGTTGGAAATTGAAGTGAGAAAGGAGAAAATAAGAAAATGAGAAACTAGAGAAGAGAGTGGTGATGGTTGAATAAATAGGCATCAAAATAATTAAGGAGCGGGAGAGAATTAAATGAGCATTAAAAGAAAATATTATCATGTCTCCCATGGAGACTTTTAGCAAATAATGTCAACATAATTGAGGGGAGAAATGGGACAAGTTGTGGAAGAAGGTGAAGGAAGCATTAAAAATATGGTTAAGAAAATATATCGATGTCTCATGGTAGTTGAAGTGAATTAATTCTATGTTTTCAAATGATAAGAATGCTATTTAATTGAGCATTAACGTAGTGAGACAAGGTTAGTAGAAGTAAGTGATAAGTAGGTTTTAAATATTTACTATGGAGAGTTAGTAAAAATACTAAAGTGACAATTTATTCATATGATTTTTATAAAAATCATATCCGTTAAAATAACGGGTGTTTCAAATCTAAATTTAAGTTACTTTATAGATTTCCACATTCATTGCGAGCTCTATAAGCTCACTATGTTATGTTTCAATTTTTTGAGTAAATTAAGTACTATACCACTTTTTTACTACTATTATTATGTCTTTATTTTTTTTTCTTCTCTTGACTCATAACATTTCTCCTAATTGGAAAGGCCAAAAGATCCTTAAAAATACATATTCACCTGATCTAATGGTGTCTTTGTATTTATTAAAAGTGACCTATTTTAAATTTTCTTATAAACGTGTTAAATTTAAAAGCAACCATAGACATGGACCAGGTAGTATTTCTCAAAGTAAAAATTGTACAATCTAACCTTTTTTATTTAAGGATTGAATTAATATATATTTTTATTATGTAAATATCACTTATATATCTCTAATTTAAAACTGCATATGTTGGGAATCCTAAAATACCCTCTAAATAGATATTATCATGTATTTAGTTTTTTTTTACAACTTCTTTATTTTTCGAATAGTTAAATTGTTAAAGAAAAATATACATGTAATCTTTTATTTTTCTTATTACGTTGATGTGTAGTTTTACTACCCAAGTTTTAAATTTTAAAATTTTTAGTACTCTGTTTATATCGTTAAAGAACTACAATTAAGAAGTAGAAATCTAATAAAAGAATATCATTAATTTAATGAGATATAATTATATTGATAAAACCATTAAAGTACGTCAACAAATTTCTTACAACACAAGAAGTAAAACTTATTAAATAAATATCATTAATTTAATGAGATATAATTACATTAATAAAACTATTAAAGTTGATAGTTTTATTAAATTACAAAAAAAAATATAAAAGATGGCATATTATTAATTTAATGATATTTTGAATATGAATTTGTCCGTAAAAAAATATCATTTTTTAGCTGAGAGAATTTTAAAATTGTTATTTTGAATACTAATTTAAATTTAAGCAACAAACACTTTAATTTTAAGGATTTTGTATATAATTATATCATAATTCATTTAAAACCTTAAATACGTATATTATTATTATTCTAAAAAAAAACTAATAATATTATTACTAATGTCATTAACGTTTTTATACATACATATTAAGACATATAAAAAATTTTTATAAATTAAAAATATATTTCAACTCTACGGATAAAAAAGATACGTCTCATCAACCCTTTCTCAAACCGACCAGTTTTCTTTCATATTGGGCTTTTCTCAAGCTCTTTTGTAGCCCATCAGGCCCATTGCGGCAATCCCTGGGCACCGTTTTATCTTTGTTTTCTCATTTATTTATTTTTTGGGATACGAAGGAAATATTAATTTTAAAAAGGTTAAGTTAATTAAAATTAAAAAAAAGAGCTAAAAAATTTTAATGAAAAACAGATTAGTATTAATAATACATTTTAACATAAACCTATCTTCATATTCCCCCTCTCTTTCTCCATCTATCGCTCTTTCTCTCTCTCTCTCTCTCTCTCTCTCTCTCTATATATATATATATATCTTGCATGCCCTCTCTCTATGTGTGTATACATATATATATTATATTATATATATCATGACTCCTCAGTCTATCTCTCCATCTATCGCCGTTGCTTTCTCTCCTCGATTTCTTTCACACCCACTCCAGCACACAGCCTCTGTCGTCAACAATGTCTCCAACACGACCTTGGTCGTGATCTGTAAATCGCCTCTCTCGAACTTCAATCGTTTCTTTTTTATGAATATGCTTTTTATTAATAATAATTAAAATAATTAAGATATTTACCTCCTAAAGTTTTATGACATCTGATATTTACTACAAGCTTCTTTTTTGCTTTTACTTTTGTTTGTTTATTTGTCTTTGAGAGTGCCTTGGAGATCGTGTTTGATCTTGGGGTCAGTGGTTATATCAATTTTATGATAGAATCACAATTCGATCAACTATTTTCTAACCGTATTATAAAATATAAAAATTTCAAACATTAAATAATAGTTAAATTGTTTTAAACTGTTAAAATCTAAACATCAACAAAAAATTTTATCGGTTCAAATTTATTTTGACCATCATCTAATATTTAAAAATGCTTTACACAGCACGACTAAAATTGACACTTCATATCATAGTTTAGTTCCGGTTTCTACTTTTTATTCATGTTTGCCATGGCAGGGGTATGGTGGTTTCAATTTAAATATAATAAGTATGTATTGACTTGGCTTATTTAAATTAATAGTTCTTTGTGTGTTAATAGGATCTTATTAAAAGAGAAAAAATTGACTCTCTTACTGATAAATCCTAGCTTCATCGTTGCATTTTCACAAATACTTAAATGTGTCAATTGCATACCCATTATGGTGCTTTTGAAAACAGAGTCCTTGGCTTATTCAAAACCAAATAATTTATGACAATGAAACAATGGTTGAGAAATAAATCGGAAGTAAAAGCAAGAGCTAAAAATATTGTAATATGGGAAAGCTTTATAGCATAATATGTAAGAGTTTTATACTATTTGAATTGAAATGAAAGGAGAAAAAATTGATTGGGCAAGGTTGTTCACGTTAGACAAAACAAGTGGGTCTAAGGGGGCGGGGTGTTACAACCAAAAAAGGGGGCTTAGTGTGCGAGGGACCCATTTTGATAATGCCACCCTCTGCCGCCCGAAAAACACAAAGAATAAAGCGGAAAAATTCACATGACTTGCAGCAGCCGAAAGCCTCCCTAACAAGAGAGAATTTGAGTGAGAGAAAGTGGTGTCTTAACAAAAAAAGAAAAAAATAATATAATAATAGAAGAAAGATGTTACATCACATCCATGTGTGAGTTTGTAAGAAGGGCTCTCATCATCTTGTCTTTCACGCTCGCATTTGTTTCCTTTGTTTGACTTGGGCAAGAGAATGTGAACTCGTGGAAAATGGAGAAAAGTTACACCTTACAACCAAGGCTGCGAAAGGCATGAGTTCTTTTGCGCATTTCCCGGACGAGCTCCCTTTTATTTTTTTTAATTGTTGGTAATTGTCCATAAATTTTGAAGAAAAAGGGGGTAGAGTAATGTTGTCTATAGAAAATTCATCAAAGATTTTTTAGTTCATATGTTGAAACAAGAGTTTCCTTAACAATAAAATGATCATTGTTAGAAGGTTCTCACATAGAAGAGTACATTATTTGCAGTTTTAACAAATTTTTAGTTCAAATTTTACGAGAAAAAACACTGCAACAATTTCAATAAAAATAGTGAAATGTAGGTTTAATTGATTTCCAAAATAGGCTAAAATGTGCAGCATTGTGAAGTAAAAAGAAAAAAAATTTGCCAAAGTTTTTTTACTTCAAGTCTTCAACAACATGTTCTACCTCACCAAAATGTCTCCAACCAATCAATCCAACAGTAGTCATCCATTTCAACCCATTTCTTTCACCTTTCACAATTATGAGAGCATTATGTTCTTATATTCTTCACTAGATTCGAGATAGAATTGGTAAAGAATAACAACACAACAATAAAGTATTAAGAACTAAAAGGGCAAAAAAGAAAAAAATAATGGACCACTTTCCTGCAGAAGGTTAAATTGAAATCTTGGTCAATATTTTTCACGGTAAAGGTCGCCAAGTTTTGGGCCTCGCAATTTGAAGAAGATGCCAGATATATGCTTAAGAAAGTCATGTGCACTTGATACACATGTCACACATGCCGGATTGAAAATAGCTATAGCTTCAAAACCAAGCCTCTCCCACATGTGTATTTTAAAAATCGACTAAATCCCATCAACTATATATATATTTATGTATTATATTAATTAAACAAAGATTTATTTTCTATTTAATATTTATAAAGGGCCAGAAAAAAGGGGATTGTTTGTTTTTGTGGGTTTTTGTTTTAAAAGAAAAGAAAAAAGTGCAGCCAAATGATCAGCTGCATGCAGGGAATGTGCAGAACATGCTGTACATTTCATGCTGCTGGACTGTCTCTCAAAACGCTAGGCGCCAAAATGCTTCATCTGCATGTGCTTCCCCATGTGCTTTCTCTCTTTCTTTCCCTTTCTCTTTCCCTTCTAATGGGGCTTTGCTGGCCCTTCACATGGACCCTCCATAGGAAGCCACACTCCCAAGTCCCAACCCCATTTCCTTTTTTGTCCACCGCTTTGACCATTTTGCCCTTTTTCAAGTTTGAATTCTTCCTGGGCCTCTATTATATCACCACAAGGATGCATCATCCGATTTGTTTGCATTGAGAATTGGCTGTGTCTTGCCAATTACTGGGATCATCGTAAGGCATTTTTTAATGATTTTTTTGGATTATGTGGAGGTGTTTTCGTAATATATTTTTAATTGACTTGTTTTGCTTGTACCTCGGCTCTGTCCACTTTCTTTGTCGATTACGTGGCTGTGTTGTCGATAGAGATTGTCCTAGTTAATGCAAAATTGTTGGATATAATTATATTTGATTTGATTTGGAGTCACAATGGCAAAGTCGAATTTGAATTAGGTTCACCATGCTTTTTTTTTTTTTTTTTTCATTCTCCTTTGACAGTGCATGCTATTCAACCGTTATACATGATCAAAATCATTTTTTTCTTCTACAAACCTAACGGCTGCTGAAAACAGAAACTTATCCAGAGATTACTTTCTAGTATCTATTTTAGAATTTTTTTTTGTTGGAAAAGTTTCGCTCTGCATGGTTTATAGTTGTTAGGCTCTTGTTCTTTTTCTTTCGTTTTTTCCTTTTTTTAAGGCAGATTGAAAACAGTTTCACTTGGCACAAATTGTTATGTAATTATTTCTTTCCTGGAAAACCTCCTCCTTAATTATAATCGGAATGGAGGGTATTTTTGGGAATACGAATTAGACGTTCGGGACATACATGTGCCGTTCCGGACGGGCAGGCTTTCTAGCTCGCAAGTTGGGCTCTGTTCCCGCTCTCTTTTCAATTGGGATACGAAATTATTGCTCTTCTTCATGTGAAATTACTGTAACAACCTCCCCTCACAGAATTATCTGCACCATCGCAGCACTTGGACCCCGAAAACGCAGGGCCCCACCATAAATGTTTCTTTGGATATCAAACGGTTTGCAGTTCAATGATGTCTAGATTTACATTTATTTTGTACGATTGTTTATTTTGAGGACATTTTTTTATTAAAATAATTTTGGGAGATGAATCTACTAGTTAGCCAACATAATTTGTAAATATGTGGGGAAATGGAAAATGACATGCATAATTCGTTTATGTTATGTTATCTTACCATTGTCTAGAAAAATATTATTCATTCCAACGACTCTGACTCGTTTGATTTTAAAAATACATAGACTTATTTTAGTTCCCGATGAATGAAAAAATATAAAGGTTTTAAAAAAATTTATGACCAAACCAAGAAAGAATTCTAAATTTAAAAATAAAAAAAGGGGAATTTTTGTCTTTTTTATAGGCTTGAGATAGCAGAAAATTCAAGTTTAATTCTAATTATAAATGTTGATTTACAACGATCTATTTTAGGTGTTATGATTTTTTAAATGTCTTGCAATCTAATTTATAAGTTACTTAACCTTAAGCGTTGTGTTCTTTTAATAAATCTCATGTTCTGCTCTAGGGAAGATTACACATTTAGCTTATCCGCTTAAATGAAAAATCATTGTTTTTCTTGCCCACTTTTGTAATTGTCGTCATATATTAAACATGATTATTTTATTAAATTTTGACACATCATCAACTAAAAGTCTAAAAGGTAATTGTTTCACCAAGTATTTATTTTTCCATTACCTATATTTTATTAATATGATATTTGAGTAATATGGTTAAAATAAAAACTTTTGAGCTAAAAACTATATAGCATATGAGAGTTTTATATTATAGGTCATTTTTTTTTATCACTGCAACATATAAAAGCTTTACATTATACAACTAAAAATTTTAGTTAGAATTAATTTTATCAAACATCATATAAATTAATACTTATATGGATGTATTTAGTAATGGACCAGAGAAAAATAGTTCGTAGCTACAATATGTCATAAATGATAGCACATTACTAAAAGAATCTGTAGCTACAATGTGTCATAAATGACAGCACATTACTAAAAGAATCTTGAATCCACAATTCGTAACTGTTTATGAAATATCTAACCCTTTATAACGCCGACAACATAATTGCTGCAAAAATATCGAAGGAGAGAGAGAGAGACAAGAACTCTAGCTAGTAGCTAAACAAGATAATAATACAACTAAGTGCATGAGTTGGACCATAGAGTTGATGTTTTCAGTAATCTTCTTTACACATGTGAGATGTGTTTATCCTGTCAAGGACTTGATTAGTACTAAAACAATTTTTTGAGATTTCATAAATGGCATAACTTAAAGAGAGAATATGTTTGGGTTGTTTCGAAGTATTTTTAAAATAGGTGGAAATAATTTTATTTTAAAAAATTAGATTATTAATATATATATATTTTTGTAATTTTAGCTTCAAAAAGACGTATAAAAATATTACCAAAAGTCCTAAAATGACGCAAATGGGCCACCATATTTTAGGAAAGGGGAAGAGATGCACGTGGAAAGCGACAAAACAAAGAAAAACAAAGAATGGCATTTCCGTAATAACTGACGATACGAGGATCAATTTCATAATCCCTCGTTACTTAAATACCGAATCGCCTTCCCGCATTTTGCCATTACCAGTCTAAAACAGAAACTCTTTCTTCTTTATCGTCGTCGTCTTCTTCTTTTTCTTCACTGTAAAGGCGATGAAATCAATCACGAAGAATGAGAAAATCTCTGCGAGGAGAAGCAGGAGAACAGTCGCGCGAAGGAGGCCCCTGTCACGTGCCTGCTGCGCGGGCGTGAAGCGGAGGAGGTGCGACAATGGCGGAGGACGCACGTGCTCGAAGCTGTCGGACAAATTGGAAGCCCTAAAGAGCCTCATTCCGGCTCGAGAAGGGGAGATTGTGAAGGCCGACCAATTGTTCCAGCAAACCGCGGATTACATCGTCCTGTTGAGGACTCAGGTCGTGATTTTGCAGAAACTCATCGAGTTCTATGGATCCAACGACACGGAAAAAGTTGCATCATAAGTTTGATTTTAGGTTTTGTTATTGAAGAAGAAGAAAAAAGAGGAAAAAGAGGGGTCTTTTGTTATTTTTCTTTAATTTTTTGGATTTTTTTGGGTCATTTTTTCCTTTTCTACATTTTGCATGGAATGTTTGGTCGGAATGAAAATGAAGAAGAAAAAGAAAAAGAAGGAAAGTTTCCAGCTTTCGCAGTTTCAGACCACAACCATGGAGAAATTTTTTTTTTTTCTGATTTTTTTTGGTATCAAAGATTTCGTCTTTTCCCAGTTTTGTTCTTCAATGTTGCGCTGATTAGGTGAATTTTTAATTTAATTTATATATATTGGCTAGAATTAGAGAGTGAATTGAGAATCAATATGAGAAACACTTTTCTGGGATTTCTAATGCAATCAGGATCGATATCGTGAATATCATAGGCACCAATTCCTTTTTTTTTGGGGTGATATTATCACTATTATCTTCTCCTCAAATGGATTTCTTTATTTAAATAATTTATGCAACTAAAACTACATCTATGTTTTATTGGAGTTTTTTGATGGTTTTATTGAACAAATCACAATGCAAAAAACCGGAATTCAAATTTGTTTTTGTTTAGTGTTATTATGACTATTATCTCGCTTTATTCAAATAATCTATGTAACTTAAACTGTATATCCCATTTGTTTAATCTGAAATGTATATTCTATGTTTGATTGCTGTGTTTTCATGGTTTTATTGAACAAACCACAATAGAACCCGGAATTCAAAGTTGTTTTTCTTCTGAACGCGAAGACTATAAACAATGTAGAACATTCCAAGCTTTATTGTCTAATTGACACACTCTGCCATGTGATAGCTACAACATATAATTTGAAAGGGCAAAAAAAAAAAAAAAAAGTGATGCAAAGCAAAGGCACAGTTCTTTTGGAGACAAATGCACAGAACATGTTTTGTGATTGTGTGTCTAGGCCAGCCAGGCCAAGCAAGCAAAGAGAGACTTCAACTTACACATGTGTCAGTTTTGAGAGGCATGAGATGTGGGTGGTGGTGACAGTCATTGCGCATAATATCTGCGTGAAATGGACAGCAGTGCCCTTGTCCTTGGTCCTTTGCTTCCCTGACCCTGCGGTGATGGTGGTGGTGCGGTGTGTTGTGTTGTTGATGACAGTGACAACTTCACCAACGCCAGTGGTGGTAGTCAAGAACCCCATGTGCAAAAGCCAAATTTTAAGGGGTTTTGTGCCAGTTTTTGGGTGCTGTTATTTTCCAAAGATCCTTTTTTAAATGCTGTATTTATGGTCTCCGATTAGTTTCTTAGAAATAGCAAGTCTGTGACTTAATGTGGGCACTGGCTTACTCTATCATGTATACCGCTTGCTTTGTTAATAAATTTTGTGTCTCAAAAATCAGAACTTGCAGAGCTGTACAGGAAGAGAAGGAGCTTTTTACTATTCAGTACCAATTCATTAATAGCTTTCTCTTTTTCTCTAACTTTCTTTCTTTCTTTCTTTCTTTTTTCTTGGATTTCTTTTTCTTTTTCTTCCTTTCTGGCATGATTGTATACCAATTTATATGATGAATTATGTTACATTTTTTTTAATGTTGTGGGTTTTCTTTCTTGTTCTTGGAGCATTCATTTAAAGATGTGTGGTTTTAATTTAAAAACATAGGAATGGGACCATATTGATTTATTAGTCTAATCCAGATTTTGTGCACCAGTATAAACAAAAATCACCAAGCAGAATAATAGTATTTGAATGGAATTATACAAAAATATCTAATACATATAGGAAAAAGAAATCGACCATAGGTTTTTATGTAACGTTTTAAGCGTGGGCTCTATGATGTCCTTTTGCTTCTAGAGATCAGTTCTTAAGATTCTTCTGAAAGGTCTAGATAGTCTCAAAACTAAGGCAATATAATTCCTTATTGCGCAGTCATAGTCTCAAAACTAAGGCAATATAATTCCTTATTGCGCAGTCATAGCCACATGTGACTTGTCTTCATCTAGGGAAACAAAAACACATGAACATGTACGTGTATGTTAGTGCAGATTGAGTTAGCATTTTGTGATGGTAGATAAAATACAAGAAATTTTTGAATTTTTCTGTTAAAAGGACAGTGGAAAATACTCTTGCGTAATGACATTAACAATGAGGTCGCTTTTTATATAGAAGGGTGTTTAAGTTGCAAAACATTTATTTGGGAAATGATTCATTAAAAAGTTACATTTGCAAGATGACTTCGGAAATTACAATGAGCGACCTAAGTAGGCTCCGTGCAAACGAAAGAAGGTCATTTTGCTAATTTTACTCTCTAAGTTATCAGTTCCGCATTAACTTGTGAGTTGTCTAAGACTTAACCCACTCAACAAAATTCTTAAACACTACATTAGATGGACCACCTTCCATGACACTTTTCATAGCCAAATCCTTGAGTTTCAAAGCCCTTCCCCTAAACATTTCATCACCAAGCAGTTGGTACACCTTTCTCTTTATCTCTCCTCTTTCCACAATCCCACTTTCATTTCTGCTGAACCTCAATCCCACCTTCCAAACATCACAGACATAGCTTTCATTGAGGAACTGGTCAGCAAAGTAAGGCCAACACAAGAAAGGAACCCCATTGCTGACACCTTCAATGGTTGAGTTCCAACCACAGTGACTTAAGAAGCAAGCAACAGAAGGATGACCCAGAACCTTCTGTTGAGGTGCCCATCTCACAATCCTTCCACGAGATCCTATTCTTTCAAGAAATCCAGCTGGATATGCATGACTTGTACTGTAATCACCACCATCTTCCCTCACAACCCAGAGAAAAGGCCTCTTGGAAAGTTCAAGTCCTAGAGCTAATTCATGAAATTGGGTCTGGTCAAAAACTGTGAAGCTTCCAAATGCAATGTAGATGACTGAGAAAGGTGGTTGTTGGTCTAGCCACTTCAAGCAAGTTGTGTCTTCTGCCCAGAAGTTGCCTGCTGCGTTTCCTAGTCGATTGCTCGCCAGCATCGGGCCAATCGGTAGAACTTCCGGAGCCAAGGTGAATGCTGGTGGCTCGAGGTCGTTTGATGAGTTGCAAAGAATCCAGTCTGCCAACTTCACGGATTGGTTGTTTCTGGTTATGGCTTGGAATATGATTCTTTGTGTGGTTGTGTCACCAATGCATGCCCACACCAAGTTCTCTGTTTTTATTTTTGGCATTTCTGGTGCCAACTCAATCATCTGGCTTTTGTGTGGAACTCCTGTATATTAAAAGCATATATGTAGAAGAAACATTATTACAACTAACCTAAGTGTGTACTAAGGAAAGGTTGATGGCATAGTCACGAATTAACGCTATCTTCCTTTTTGGCCAGTTGGGTCATTTTCCTCGTTATTTGAACCCAGGAGGACCATTTGCAACCAAAAAAAAAAAAAAGAATCTTGCGGTATTAGCAAAGATTAAATGGGGTGATCTCATAAAGTATGTTTTTAATCTAATAGTTCTTGGTCAACTCAAGTCACAATTTTCTCTAATGATGCTGAATTAGCTAGAGGTGTCAGAACATGGCCCGATCATTTTAACTGTAAGTCCAACCCTCTACCGTATAGGGCCATGCCTAAAGGGAAATGCTCAAGCCTAGCTATGGCCCAAGCTCAGGCTCAAACTTTGTAAGACCTAATAAGAATAGCCTTGTAATTTTAAATTTTAAAATTATAATTTTATTTATTTATTTTTAAAATAGTTTTTTATAGAAAAATTAATAAGTACATAATCAAGGAAATACTAAATATAAAGAAATACTTTTAAATATTATAAAGAGTATCGGAAAATAAATTCATATATACATATATATATTTTCAATATATGACTAAAGCAATTTACATTTTAAATTTGTAATAGGTGTCTAAATAAAATAAATATAGTTGGAAATCAATAATGATTCATATAATTGTCTATCTTAGTCATTTCTCCTAAGGGTTTGAGCTTCAGACTAAAATGAAGGCTAAATAGCTATATTTTCTAAAACACCTAAAGGCCAAGCTTGAAGGGCTTGAGGGGTCAGAGCCGGGCAGGCCAAATCTTGCATTGATGCAGGCTAGGCCCCAAATGGGCCGGGCCAGGCCTTGCATTGATCTGTGTTGGGTTGGGCCATCTATGGATAACCCGGTCTACTTGACACCTCTAAAATTAGCACCGTATTTCTTTTTCTCTACACATTTTAGTATTGTATAATAGTTAGCAATGATAGAAGTCTAAAAATCTCACCATCGTTGTCAATAACTCCATTGTTAATCAGTTTCGGGACGCTAAGCGCCACGGCCAACAGTGCAGCCGATTCAGGCCAGAAGGCGACTCGTCTGATTTTCATTCTCTCAGCCACTTTCAAAGCCCAACCGAAGGACTCATCAGCAATAAGGCAAGTGATCTTGTCACCTTCCAATTCATTGAACCTTGTTATGAGCTCTTCCAGCTTCTCACACATAGCACTTTCACTCGCTTCCATCACTTTCCCTAGATCATTTCGGTCCTCCCATGGCTCCAAGCCGTCTGGAATTGAAACAAGACGAATTTGATCACCTTCAAGACTCGTTTCTGACATTGCATTCATGACCCTTTTGTGGTTATAATCTGTGTTCACAAACGTGACTTTGAAGCCATGGTTAACTAAGCGTTCAGATAGTTCCATCAAAGGAATTACATGGCCTTGTGCTGGGAAAGGCAAAGCTAAGATATGTGGTTTGGCCATTATTATTATAATTTTTTTTCTAAAGTTAGATGCTTATAAAGGAAGATGGGGTGTCGTTCCCAAGTAATTTTCGTAAATTTTATCGCACTTTTGTTTGTTAATTTTTGCTCTCTGGTGTTTGCCTTGTGGATCATGTTTGTGGAAGCATTGAAGATGACGTTACATTAGGTTTAGAATTTTGTTGGAGCTTAGGCTGAAATACATAAAGAAAACGACAAAGGAAAGACTGCATGTCATGTTCATTCATGATCTGATTGGTTATTTAGACGCATCATATATGTTTTGTTGATGATAAAAACTAAAGCTGATTATTGAGATTAATTATATTAATGGATGTGCTCTTGTTTCTTGTGTCACAAGATTGAAAGGAACAACAATAAAAAGTCATTGAAAATGTGGTTGCTAGTGTACTATCTGATAGCCGGATTTTTCCATGTTTAGGAGAAATTCAACTTTTGTTTTCTAGAACGGCTTGCACGAAACCAATTGTCGTTTTAGCTATTCTGGAGATGCTGTCGCTGTCAGAAATTATATTACGTGGTTTATTTGTAAAGGTGAAAAAGGACATGTCAAGCGAAAGGTAAGTATAAGGATTTTAATTGAGAATATCGTAACAACTCAAATTTTGTAAGAAAAAATTGACGTAACAAGAAGATAGATTAAGCCAAATCCATAGCTGATAGAAGAGGTTCTGCTTTGTTTCAGAGTTTTTCTCTTACAAAAGATTCCAATATCAGATCCCTCCTCAAAATAAAATAAAGCCTCCAATATGCTGCAAAAACCTAAGGCCAAATAACACCAAAATGGTGTGTTTCTTTACATAGAATGGTTATGGAATCAAAACGACAACCTGGCTATAAAAATTTTTAATGACAAGAAAGTAAACCAACAACAATGTGTTGCACCAATTCAACTAGCAATCAGTAACATAAGCCGTGCATTTTCCTACGTCAAAAACACCATAATAAATTTAGTTTAAACTGAGAAGTTGAAAGTTATATTTCTAAACGGGCTCTAAATAAGAACAATATCTTGCATGGCATATAACCTATCTTTGAAGCTAACTTCAACTGATAACTTCTAAATTTTATACTTAGTTTCCTTCTAACCCTTGAGCTTTTGTTTGTATTGCATATGTTAAAGTATGGTGACTCGAATTCAGTTTGGTCTGACTCAAAAAGTTCACAGTGCGACAATTGTGATGAAAACCAAAAATGACATTTTCATGAGATCTGTGGTGGTAGCGGAGAGATTGGGCCGATAGGCCCAATCCTATAGCCCACCACTGATTTCGCCGGGGTTGTGGGGCCGGAGCCCACGGTACAGACCGTTGTATTTTTGGGCCGTTTGGTGTATGTTTTTTGGGCCCATAGGGTTTTGTCCATACCTATATATATGATGTATTGTGTTAGGGTTTGATTATTAGCGAATTTTTAACCTCCCTAATACCTCTATTGTAATCTTCACGAGTTTAGTAATTTTCTTCTTCTCTGCCTGTGGTTTTTTTCGTTTTACGTTTTCACATAAATTCTCTGTGTATTTTTATTCTTTGTTTCTATCGCATTATTTTTGTAACAACATATAGTCTTAAACTTTCTCTAACAAGCAAAAATACACCCTCCATCTAAAATTCTTAGGTTTTCTTTTTTGAATATTATCTTTCCAACTATGAATGAAAGTTAATTAAAGGAGCTTTTTTTTTTATCTTTTTATTATTAGACATGTAATAACTCTATGAATGAAAGTTAATTAAAGGAGCTTTTTTTATATTTTTATTATTAGACATGTAATAACTCGTTCAAGAACATAGTTAAAATAACATTTTGTGGTTTTAACCAATCTTGGTTCAACTTTTGAGTTTATTTATGAATCAAGTCTCAATTTCAAAGTTCCAAGTGCGTAGGCTTCGTTTGGCAAACATACTTAGAACTAATATGTTCCAATTGCTACAATGTAAAGCTCTCACATATTACGGTATAAAGCAAAAGTTTGTTATAATATAAAGCTCTCACATGCTCCAGTGTTTTAGTTCTAACTATATTACTAAACACTCTCTAAATAGTAAAGCTCTCACATGTTAAAATGTAAAGCAAAAGTATACTATAGTATAAAACCCTCACATGCTACAGTATTTAAGTTTCAATTTCAAGCTCTAACTTTATTCTCAAACACTTATAAAAAAAATACTAAAATTTCAATTTCAAGCTCTAACTTTATTCTCAAACACTTATAAAAAAAATACTGCAATAATTTTAGTGAGAACTACAAATGTAGTTACAACTTTGTACAACAAAAGCTTTGTTTATAAGCTTTGGTGATCAAGGCAAAGGCATTGGATGGAGCATACAAAAGCCCGGTGAGAAAAACCATACCATGCTTCAGGAAATACTGCTCCTTGATCGACCTGGCCTTTACGTGAAATTTCTTGCAGGAAATCGCATTTTTATGATAAAAAATTCCCGACTATTGACCTGTTTCCGTTGCCTAGTTTACCATATATGTTGCTTTGATGTTGTTCCCAAGCAATTATCATAAGTTTTGTCGCTATTTTTTCTGTTGATTTTGCTTTCTTGTCTTCGCCCTATTGTTTATTCTTGTGGAAGTTTTGGAGATGAATGTGTGTAAGAGTTAAAATTAGTCCGAAATACATAAATAGACAAACAAATAAGACAAAGGACTGACTGCATATTGTTCATTAATGATCTGTTTGGTTACTCCGAGGGATCAAATATTTGTGCTTTATGGAATAGTAATGTCATGACCTATACCTCACTTTTCGAGTCGTTTTTTAATTTTTTTTTTTAAACGTTT
>CAMOHE010032971.1:1191-36103 GCA_946598075.1 Artocarpus hirsutus | reverse complement strand
CAATTTCAAGCTCTAACTTTATTCTCAAACACTTATAAAAAAAATACTGCAATAATTTTAGTGAGAACTACAAATGTAGTTACAACTTTGTACAACAAAAGCTTTGTTTATAAGCTTTGGTGATCAAGGCAAAGGCATTGGATGGAGCATACAAAAGCCCGGTGAGAAAAACCATACCATGCTTCAGGAAATACTGCTCCTTGATCGACCTGGCCTTTACGTGAAATTTCTTGCAGGAAATCGCATTTTTATGATAAAAAATTCCCGACTATTGACCTGTTTCCGTTGCCTAGTTTACCATATATGTTGCTTTGATGTTGTTCCCAAGCAATTATCATAAGTTTTGTCGCTATTTTTTCTGTTGATTTTGCTTTCTTGTCTTCGCCCTATTGTTTATTCTTGTGGAAGTTTTGGAGATGAATGTGTGTAAGAGTTAAAATTAGTCCGAAATACATAAATAGACAAACAAATAAGACAAAGGACTGACTGCATATTGTTCATTAATGATCTGTTTGGTTACTCCGAGGGATCAAATATTTGTGCTTTATGGAATAGTAATGTCATGACCTATACCTCACTTTTCGAGTCGTTTTTTAATTTTTTTTATTAAGCTATAAAATTAAGAACTATTTTTTTTTTTTTACATAAAACTCTTAATTAACAAATATTACGAATATATTATTGTTTTCAAAAGAGTTTAAAGTACTTACTTATCATATATTACACACCATATCATACAATATTTTCTGCCGAGGCAACACATCTTAAAATACTTAATGTACAACGGAAACATTTTTGCAGCAGTATACATACCCTTGATTACACAATTTCTCATCCATTGCTATCAGCTTTACAGTGATTTTATTTCGACCTCTTGTGTATATTTCGTAAGGTATGAAATAATTAGGTGAGTTATTGCTAAACAAGTCCTAATATAGCCTACAACATAATTCCTTTTTGTATGCATGATTCAATTATGCTTACTTATAAATTCTATTTTTTTTTTATATCCTTAACTTATCTAAAGCCTAAGTGTTCATAACAAATATGCACAAAGGTCATCGTAACACCGAGACTGTAACATAACTTAAGACTCTTCTTGAGTTAGGATGTTGGTACGATACTTTCTTTTCTTATCTAGTGATTCATTTACCAGTTCATTAAATTACGGTGACATATCATTCATGATGTTTTGATTACTTAAAATAAGTGCATTGTAAATGCATTTACTTAAAAGGAATAAATAGCATTTTTGAAAATTTTTTGTCCATGCTGTGGGTGGTGTTTGAAACTTACTTGGAATTGCAATATACTGATCCAATTTCCCATTCCATTCTTTATCGTTTAAGTGTCCTGCTTAGACAATTTTCCTAAGGAGGAGTAAGAAAAGGAGAAAAACAAGGAAAAAAAAAAAAACAACATGTTTTGCAAGTAGCTAGAGTGCGCCCTCGTAGAGCCACAGAAGGGCAGTATGACCGTGCCTAGAAACTATGCAGCCGCACATGAAGCAAAAAAAATCATAACAAACAGCGAAGTCTGCACGACAATGGGAACTAAAGCCTGCTGCTGCGCATGTTGGTGTGTTGGAGCTTCCGTTTTTTTTTTTTTTTTTGGTCTTGTTACCTATTGTTTCAAAACCTATAAATAGATTTGGGTTCTTTTTCTTGTAGAATGTAACTTAGAAATTTAGAGTGAGAGAGAGACTAGAGAAAAATTCTTAAAAAAGAGTATGTTATTTTTCTTTTGTAAACTTCTTTATTATTATAGTGAATTATTCTGCAGCGGCTGAAAATTGACATACCTCTTATATCGAGAGTAAACCACTATAAATTTCGTGTGTTTTTATTTATTTTTCATTCTTATATTTTTTTAATCTTGGAAGAATTAGGTCTTATAATTTGCAAAAAATACCACCTAAATATTTAAATTAATTATGCAACTCAATTAGGTGGCAAAATTTAACTAGATAAGAAAATATGACAATAGATCTTAATTTGATGAATTTAATATAGTTAGCCCCACTTAACACATGAGTTTTTTTTTAACCCCTTTAATAAGCCCAAACTGGTATCCTCGTTGTATATAAGAAAACCTTGACAAATATAAAATCTCCAAATTATCCTTTATAATTTTTCTCATAATACTCTATGTGAAAGAAACATTAGTCAGTGCAAAAAAAAAAAAAAAAAAGGGACTCTACAACTTACAATTTCTTTTTTTTTTTTTTTTTTTACTTGTTTCAACCCGAAGTTCTGAGACCAATAAAACCTTTCAAATTCACCAATGGCGAAATAACTTCGTTTTGGGAATAATGAACTGCTTATAAAGCGTAGAATGAGCTTCTACAATCATATGGCTTAGCAAGAGTAAAACATATATATTTTTTTCATTTTTAGGGAAAAAGTCTTTCTTTTTTTTTTCCCTTCCTTTTTTTCCCCCCTTTTCTAGAACGTCATGCACGTCATGCACATAAACGACATGTCATGTTAGCTAATATAGAGACGACGTAAAGATTATATGACGTGGTTTTATTCCTTTAAAGACATGACATACGACATACATTAAAAGGTTAATTTCAACTACCGCTTCTTGAAATTTATTTTTGTTGTCACTTTGGTCCTTGAAAGCACATAAATAATACACTCCTTATATTTCCTGAAATCAGGAAAAAACACTTTCAACCAAAAAAAAATAAATTTCAGGAAAATGAATTAACGTCATAAATAGAAAGTAAAAAAAGTATAGCACCTTATAACAAAGCCAACTTATAGCACCTTTTAACAAAGCCAATTTCAACTTGGGATTTTCTTCACAGAAACTGCGGCTAAGAAGGAGATAATCGAGTAACGATCCTCGCGTAGTTAAAGAATAAGCTAATCAAGTAATTCTCACATTATTTTCGTTTGTACACTGTCTTAAGAAAGGAACTCTTTATATTATCATCACAATCATCATCATCATGATCATCATAGGAAGTTTGGTTGCAAAACAAAAGGAAAATAAATTAAAAAAAGAAAAAGAAAAAAGATGGTAGTGAAACTAAAAGTTGAAAAGCACAAAAGAAATTAATATGTACCTATGATTTCATCCATCCAACAAAAGCCTTGAAATTATTGGTTGAGCTACCCTCATCTTTGATGCTATTCTTAGCCATTTCCTTGAACTCTAAAGCCCTTCCTTTGATTTCCTCATCACCCATCACTCTCTCCACTTTACTCCTTATCTCATATCTAGTGATGATCCCATTTTCATCGCTATCGAACCTCAACCCAACTCTCCAAACATCACAAACATAACTCTGGTTGACGAACTGGTCGACAAAGTAAGGCCAACACAAGAAAGGAACCCCATTGCTCACCCCTTCAATAGTCGAGTTCCACCCACAGTGGCTCACAAAACAACCAACCGAAGGGTGACACAATACCTTCTGTTGTGGGGCCTGTTGCAAAATAATGCGATAGACACAAAGAACAAGAACACATAGAATTTACGTGGAAACCCAAAACGGGAAAAAAACCACCGGCAGAGTAGAAGAAAATCACTAAACTCGTGAAGATTACAGTGGAGTCGCTAGGGAGGCTTAAAATTCGGTAAAAACTAAGCCCTAACGTAATACATCATATATATAGGTATAGGTAAAACCCTAAGGGCTCAAAAACATAAATTAAACGGCCCAACAACACAGGTCCGTACCGCGGGGGCGGACCGGCGAGATCAGTGGTGGGCTACGGGATCGGGCCTATCGGCTCGATCCCTCTGCTACCACCACAGATCTCATGAAAAATTCCTCTTTTGTTTTTCACCACAATTTGTCGTACCGCGAGCTTTTAGGGTCGGGTCAAATTAAATTTGGGTCACCATACTCTAACAAAACCCACTTCACAACCATTCCCCTATTAGCCACTCTTTCGAGAAACCCATCTGGTAAATCACCATTATTAGTCCTCACAACCCACAAGAATGGCATGTTGGAGAGCTCTAGCCCAAAGGCCAGTTCCGCAAATTGTGTTGGGTGGAAAACTGCGAAACTCCCAAAGGCAATGTATACGACTGATTTGGTGGATGTTGGTCAAGCCATTTTAGACAGCCACTAGTGCTGCTAGGCTACTTAAGTGGGCCACATCTGTTACATTATGGCTTGAGAGAAGTGGGCCAATGGGTAGGACTTGTGGGGCCAGCTTAAATGCTGCTGGTTCGAGGTCGTAGGTCGAGTTGCAGAGTAACCAATCGGTTTTCTTCACAGCGAGTTGTTTTTGACCATGAGCTGAAAGATGTTCTTTTGCAAGTCTGTGTTGCCGAGGCTGGCCCACACGAAGTTTGATATGTTCATGGCGGGCATTTCTGGTGACAACTTGATTATCTGATTCTTAGCTAGAGTTCCTGTAAGGAAGAAAATTACCAAAATACAAGAAACGACATGTCTTTTTTATTGTCCCTTTTATTAGCCAAAAAGAAAACGACGACTCTTTTATTTGGTCGGGTACACTCTCTACTAAAATTAAAACAACACGTGGTTTTAGCATAACAAGCAAAATTGCACGTCGTTTCTCAGGAACAAACACACTGGATTGAATCTGTTCAGATGTCGTTCAGGTTGAGACAGGAAAACGACATGTTATTTTTTCTTTTAAAAAATAACAAGAAATCATTCTAAGAAGGCTCTATGTGGATTGGTGTTTGTATTACCTTAAAAAAAAACAAAGTAAAATGGTGGTTGTACTCTTTTTTGGAAACGGTAGTAAATATTAATTTTTCAAAACTAATGGAAAGTAAACAGTAGATTTTAAAAATATTTATAGTAAATAGCAGAGTTACTAAGCAAAACAACTTATTTACCCTATTTTTACGGTGTAGATAATTTTTATTATATAATAAATAAATTTAATATACAAATAATTTATCATCTCACTGCAGTGCAAATAATTCTTATTTGTATAATAAATAAATCATTTAATAATATAAATCTACTATTAACTATAAATATATTCAAAAACATGTTATTTACTTCAAAACCTTTCAAAGATATGCTATTTTTTTTTTTCTCGCTTTAACTTTTTAAGTGTTCTTCTAGTGTATCATACTGCTAACACCGTAACACAGAATAAGGAAAAATAAATTATTAAAAGCAAAAACTCACCATCTTCATTGATGATTCCCTCATCAATCAGCTTGGGGATGCTAAAATCCTTGGACCAACATGGCAGCTGCAGCAGGACAGAAAGCAGCGCGCTTGATCCCTTTCCTCTCAGCAATATCCAGGGCCCACCCAAGACTCTGATCAGCAACCACACAATTGATGATCATCTGATCATGATCTCCACTAATTGACCCTTTATTAATCAGTTCAATCAGTTCATCCACTTTCCCAGGCATGATCTTCAAGACTGACTCAGACAGTTTCCCTGGCCTTTTCCTATCTTCTAACGGCAACCCATCTTTGACCACCACGATATGAATCTGATCCACCATTTTTATGTCATTGGATTCCATTATGTATTTCACTTTCTCATGAATGTACTCGGTGGTAACAAATGTGACATTTAAGCCCTCATTAACTAGGCGCTGGGAAAGTTCCAATAGAGGAATAATATGTCCCTCTGCTGGATATGGTACCACCAAAACATGTGGATTAATGCCCATTCTGTTTACTTTTTCTCTGATACACCTCATTTCTGGCAGTATACATATTTATGGGGTATAATTGAAAGCAAAGTGGTTGTGATTAATTAAGGTGTTGTCTTCATGCTTGTTGATTTTTTTTTTTTTTTTTTGGCATCTTAATGGGGAATCAACTTTTTTCTGTTATTTAATCTTGGAGAATATTATTTTATTTAATTATGTGCGTTATTTTGTCGTACTGTTTGGAATTAATTGCATGGCCTTGATGCTTTTATAGCTTCCTCTTTGAATTTATTCGGTTTTCTTTTGTTGGCTGCTCTAACATTACTTTCATGTTTCAATCATTCTCATAAAATATTTGCTGAAAAATGTTACTGGGGTCTCTGATTTTGTCCCATAACATACAATATCAATTGGACAAGTTACTAGCAAAACATTTTTAAAAATTATATACTCCATTTCAATCATCCCATTGGCCATCAGAACATTTGCAACTAACCACATTGATAATGTAATATGTGGCTACAAATATGCAGATTTAACCCATCTCCAATTTTAGTCAACTGCTTCCGATTTTGTCTGTATGTTCTGTTTATTTATATTTTTCTTCTCAATTTTTTCATTGTTCATAATCGATTAGAATCTTTAATTCCTACCAAACATTGCATTTATACCATTTCTTTTGCTTTAAAAATTCTTCTCAATTTATTTATTTACTTGTCTATGATATGTCTGGTCTAAAAAATAATCAACAGAATCTGAAGAAATGTTCTCAATTATTTGTCTATGATAGCTATGGGCTTGGTTTGAAACACAATTAAACGTGTGGAGTGTACCTACCACTTTTTAGTTTGTTTTCAATGGATTAAGTGTTTGTTGATTACTATGATTTGTTGATTACTATGATGGGTATTGAAATAGTAATTGTTGGTAGGTATCTATTTTTCAACAATTAGATATGTAAAAATAAAGGTGATTTTGACAATATTAAAAAATCAGAAACAAAACTTTACTATAGATTCCGCACCGTAAAAAGGACCCTCAAGTGTTTGCTGGCTCCAATGAGTACAAAAATTGTTATATATATATATATATATATATATTATGGAGATGTAATAATAACTGGTACTTTTTATAAAGGAAAAGTGCAATGTTTGGTAATACATGATCACATCGTCACCCTATTTCAACTTGACGTGGTGCTTCACAGCAACATGAGACGCTTAAAACGACATGTGATGCTTAAAAACGACACTAGTTAATTAAATTCAATATAAAAGGAGAACATTACATTGAGGAGTTCGAAAGTAGCAACGTCAGACATATCACACATTTGTGTGAAGTTCTTCTTAGAAAGAGCGTGTTTTGGTTGGAGAGAGAGATGGAGGAATGAAAAGGAGTGGGGTAGAGAGAGGTGGAGAAAGATGAGTAATCTCTTATTTGGTTGGAATAAGGAGAGGAAGGAAGGAGAATGATCCCCCACCTTTTTAAGGATATAAACCAACCATGCAATATTGAAAGGGATTTTCTTACATCATCATTATTATCATTAGAAGTTTGGTTGCAAAATACAAAGGAAACTAGTAAAAAGGTAAAAAGGCCGGTAGCGAAATTGAAAGTTGAAAAACACACAAGAAACTAGTATATTATCTACGATTTTATCCACTCAACACAAGCCTTGAAATTCTTGCTAGAGCTCCCTCCTTTGACACTATTCTCGGCCACTTCCTTAAACTCCAAGGCCCTTCTTTTGATTTCCTCATCACCCATCACTCTCTCCACTTTACTCCTTATCTCATGTCTAGTGATGACCCCATTTTCATCTCTATCCAACCCCAACCCAACTTTCCCAACATCACAAACATAACTCTGGTGGACGAAGTGGTCTGTAATGTAAGGCCAACACAAGAAAGGAACCCCATCGCAAACCCCTTCAATAATCAAGTTCCACCCATAATGGCTCACAAAACAACCAACCGAAGGGTGACCCAGTACCTTCTGTTGTGGGGCCCACTCCGCAACCATTCCTCTATTAGCCACTCTTTCGAGAAACCCATCTGGAAAATCACCGTTATTAGTCCTCGCAACCCACAAGAATGGCCTGTTGGACAGTTCTATCCCAATTGCAAGTTCCTCAAACTCTTTTGGGTCTAATATTATGTAACTCCCAAAAGGCAATATATACGACTGATTTTTGTGGATGTTGGTCAAGCCATTTAAGACAACCAATAGTATTACTCCTACTTGAGTGGGCCACGTCTGTCACATTATGGCTTGAGAAAAGTGGGCCAATGTTGAGGAGCCAGCTTAAAAGCTGCAGGTTCGAGGTCGTAGATTGAGTTGCAGAGGAACCAGTCGATTTTCTTCGCAGACGTGTTGTTTTTAACCATGAGCTGAAGGACGCTCTTTTGCATGTCTGTGTTTCCTTGGCAAGCCCACACAAGGTTCGATGTGTTCATGGGAGGCATTTCTGGCGATAGCTTGATTATATGCTTTTCGAGTTCCTGTGAAGAAAAATCTTATCATGAACTTCAAATTGTGTTTTGTTGTTTCATATATATGTATGTATATTACTTGTCTGTAATATCAACATGTTATTTGCATGTCATTTTATTTTCATTTAAAAATATGTTGTTGATACGTGTAAGAAGGGAGTCAGAAAAATGAATGAAGAGGGAGGTGTGATAGAACTAATAAGGTAAAAAGCGAAATTGATTTAGAAGTTTGATCTCACCATCTTCGTTAATGATTCCCTCGTCAATCAGCTTGGGGATGCTAAATCCTTGGACCAACGTGACAGCTGCAGTAGGCCAGAAAGCAACTTTCTTGATCCCTTTCCTCTCAGCAACATACCCAAGACTCTGGTCAGCAACCACACAATTGATCATCTGATCATGGTCTCCACCAATATTAATCTGTTCAATAAGTTCATCCACTTTCCCAGGCATGAGCTTCAAGACTGACTCAAACAGTGTCCCTGGCATCTTCCTTGTCTCCTCCAACGACAACCCATCTTTGACCATCACTGTATGAATCTGATCCGCCATATTTATATCCTTTTGTTGCCAAAATATTTATCACTTTCTCATGAATAAACTCGGTGGTCACAAATGTGACCTGTAAGCCCTCCTTGACTAGGCGTTGGGAAAGTTCCAATAGAGGAATAATTTGTCCCACTGCTGGATATGGTACTGCTAAAACATGTGGTTTGCCCATTTCTGATCACTTTTTTCCTGGTACACTTTAATTCGGGTAAGTAATAGATATCCATTTTTAGGGGGTCTAATTGGAAGAGAAGAGCTTGTTATTCATGCTTGTTGATATTTTTATTGGGTTTTCTTTTTTGTTGGCTGCTCTGATATCAGTTTCATTTCCAATCATTCTCATAAAATATTTGCTGAAAATGTTAATGGGAACTTTGATTTTGACACAAATACATTATCAATGGGACATGCTATTAATCAAATATTCTTACTTAACAATCATGCTCTCCGTTTCAATAACCCCATGAGCCAAAAGGACATGTGCATTGGCTCACTAACAGCCTTGATTATAGTATACTGTTTTTTTCTTAGCAAAAAAAATATTATACATTTTTTTCCCACTGATTGTAGTTCAGCTTAGGCATGCAGTTCTGATTGAAACTTTTATTTGGCCCAATTAAACTACTTTTAGTTTCAATTGAACGGTAGCTAGAATTACTTTTGATTCAGACTAATATTTTTATAAACTTACTAAATATAATTACTAACTATAAATTATATTTTTAACTTTTTTTTTATTCTAACTGATATTTATTTTAATCAATTAGTTCTAATCGGATTATCAGACAGACATGTCTAATTCTCATAAATTATAAAGGATACGTAGAGCAATAGTTTTTTTTTTTTTTTTCTTTTTCCTTTTTCGAGAGGACTAGAGAGAAACTGAGATGGACTTTTTTGAAAATTGGATTGTACGTTTTACTTTTTGCTACGATGCTAGCGGTAACTAAAATAGCTCTCACTTGAAAGTCAATCGCTACAATTCATGTGTGCTTGCTCTGTTAATTTTATTGCTCTTGAATAAATAGTATTGGGTTTTTAATTCCCAACAAAACTTTCTTCTACGGCATTTTTTGGCCTTAAAAATATACTCAATTTGATTATTTATTTGTAAATGATATGCCTGGTCTAAGAATTAAAAGAATTCTGATTAAAAAATGCTTCCAGAAATCTTCTCAATTATTCGTCTATGATAGAAATGGTCTGAAACACAGGTTTTATTTGACAATTTAATTGAAACAAATACTATTATAATATAAAATAAAAATTTATTACAATATAGGTTTTTACATTGTTACAATATTTTAGCGTTAATCTTTGGTTATAATTATGTTCTTGAACACTTAGAACCCCGGATGGTACCTGCTACGTTAGTTTCTTTTCAACCAACTTGTTTGTTAGTTCCAAGAAATATATCAATTAAATATCAACAAAAGAAAAAAAAAGTAAGCGGATCTGACTCATTGAACAATTGGTAGTTTTTTCAATGGAGACGAACAATAAGTGGCGGCTTTGCATTTATTTTTTGTAATGTGGTACAATAATTGGTACTTTTTTAGGACAGAAGTACAATATCATATTTTGGCTAAATGAAAGAAGTACAATAATTCGTATCACATGATCACATTCACATCATTATGCTACTTGAGAACTTCAACTTGACCAAGCACTTCACGCCAACAAGATAAATGGTCGTATACTAAATTAGGTTCGGCTTTATACGCACGAAATACCTTGAAAAAAAATTTAAAACTTATTTGACAAAGTTGGTCCAACTATTTTTTTAATTAAAAATAATATAAAATTTTTATATATTATAATAAAAAAAAATTATTATAATATAAAATTTTTATATACTACAATATTTACAGTGCTAATTAATGATTCTAACCACCATATTAGTATGTAATATACAATTGTAGCCACAGGGCGTATAGGCTTAACACAACATGTGATGCTGACAAACGACACTTTTTAAACTAAGTTCTAGATAGAAAGAGAAAGATTTACATTGAAAAGCTGTAGAGATCCGTCTGCGAAGGAGCGCTAAAGACCTCATCGGTCCACCCTCACGGCGTTGTTGAAGAACTGGTGATACCACGATTGGCCGACAAGCAACCGTAAAATGTCATGCTAGTCTACCAATGATCTTCTGAAGGACGATTGCAAAGTATCACAATAGGATACCTGGCAGTCGACTAGCAAACGTGGTTTGCAATAATTTTTAGCATCATGGAGGAATTTCTTTAAGTGTCATGGCAGGATACGGTGATCGGTATCGACTATTGTTGGTCGGTGGAATGCCTCTAAGCACCACGGTAGATCAACGATCATTGGTTGGCCGTATTTTTAGTGTTACAGCACGATACCTTTAAGTATAATGGTAGGGTATCGATAGTCACTAATTGTTGAAATTTTTCGTATTATGTCGGGATATCTCAAGTATCATGGTAGGACACCGATGGTCTTCAGTGACTAGGTATCTTATCATGATAATTTTAGGGATACATTTGGTATTCTAAATGTGGTGGCATGCATTTCCGACAATTTCTCTTTTCTCACAGTATAAATTAATTAATTTTTTTTAAAGTGGCCAAAAGAAATATGAGATGCTTCAGCTGTTTCATTCGGGGAAGAAAAGTCCAGCCGGTTCATAAAAGAGGATTCCGTGAGCACAACAAACAAATGTTTCACGACAGTTTTGCATGGATGTGATTATTCACTCCCAAGATTAAAGCAACAACCCCTTGCAAGTAAAAAAAAAAAGATTCCCCATCTTTCTCCCAAAAAAGAATACCTATCTTTGCATATATGTAAATATCCTTACTTTGGTTGGATTGATTATCATCACCAAGATTTGTGTTGCATCACGCCCAAATCTCTCTCTCTCTCAAGCGTTTGTGCATGCAATAATCAATATGAAAACAACGTTAAAAAAGGTCGTAATACTAATCTATAGGAACACATGCATCAATATAAATGTGGTCTTGTAGGCAATTGTGCCAATACAGCAGTCTTACTTCACGTATAAAGATATAAATGGGATTGTAGAGCAACAGATAAGAGTTACAAACTTATTGATTTAGTTGTTGCAATCTTTGAAAGATGCTAATATCAAAATAATTTTGAGTGCCTATTGAGAGAAGAGATGAGTTAAATCATCACCTTCTTCACACTATTATCATTTTTTTTTTGTCTAATGAAGTGGTGGAGTCCCTGTGATGTTAGTGAGGGGTATGATTTTCAGATCTTTTAGTCATGCTACAGTTAGAAGACAGATTAAAGATTTTGGGGAAAAAAATTGAAGAACTCGCAATTGGACCAAACCAAATTCCAATCAAATTGTGGAAGAAAGTAAATTCTGCCTGTTATTCTGCCAAACTGTGGAAGAAAGTAAATTCTGCCTGTTCTCCTGCACTATGGAAAATATCCATCATGTTCGAGTTTTTGACTTTGTTTCTACTAAGAGTTTTATTTATTTATTTATTTACTATTGTTTACTGTCTCTGTGTCCAACCAAAAGATCCCACATCTTATCATGTGATACAATAGGACAAGCATCCCTAAATATATTAATGCACAACTTTTTTTTTTTTTTTGAGCTCGAGGCAGTAGATTTAATTTGACAAGATAAGTGATCCATGTAAAAACAAATAATGAATATTTCTTTAGGACCACGGGATTGTTAGACCCAACTGTATTTTCTTAGAACCTTTCACAAAAGATATAAAATAAAAGTCCACCAAGCATGAGTATCCACGGAGTGACTAAGACCTGGGCCCCATTTTGAATGGGGCCAACTTGTACAGGCTGACGTGGTGATGATGGTAGAGAATTAGTATGACGTGGAAAATAAACACCCATCAATGCTGTCAGCTATTCTGTTTAGAAAGACCCCTTTGGTTTTGTCTGCTGTCCACCAAAAAAGCTTCCTCGTATCTACAGCCAAACCCCACGAGCTGTCAATTTTTTTATGTAAAAGAATTGGGATTGTTTTTGTTTCTTTGTTTTATTCTTCAACTGGCTCAAGATTTTCATTACCTTCTCTCTCACATCACTTTCCCAATCATGAATGGCTCAGACACTGACATGGTGGACACCAAATTTAGTTATTAAAGGATCACAAACTCTATGACGTGTCAGTGCAGCTTTCAGTCAATTTTTTTAATAAAATAACAAAAGCAAGAGTGGCTAGGACTCATGAAAAGTACTGAATATCCTTCCAAACAATACCATAGATGCTTTTGTCACCCATAATAAAAGCCTTTCCTTGTCATTTACTGCATCATGTAACACCCCCTTTTGTGATATTTAAGGGACACAGAATCATTGTCTGAACCCCTGTACTCTTTAAAAAGATAAAAATAAAGTTGTCATAGAAGCTTCTATAACCTTTTTCATAGATTTGTTGCTCCCCAATAAACCTAAAGTCAAAATAATAACTAGTACATTTGACTACGAAGAATAAATAATTAACTAAAACAAGCTTCTAAACCCCCACTTTTGTCTCTTCAAGAGAAGCACCTGTGGACTTGGGGAAACAAGCATTATAAAATTAAATATTACAACTAAATGTACCTATTTACATATTTCGTCGCACAACTATTGCTTGCCCTTTAAGACGCCAACTCCTCTGTTCTCCAAGGATCCATGCAAAATAAACCTGAAAAGGGGCAAAAAGTAGAGGACGAAAAGAGATAGAAACAACACCACCACAGCTATTATATGTACCTATCTAAATTAGGTATACTAAATTAGACTTGGGAAAGTGGAGAGACATTCATACCAAGGATCCTCTTGCTATTTGAATATATTACTTTGGGTACTACCTATCCTCCTTGGAATTTCATCAAAATATACAAGAAACAATATGTACTTTCTCAAAAATGACAACAATTGGCCTGGTCCAAAAATGAACTTAGCAGCCTCAGTCACCTGGGGCCGTATCTTCCCTGCATTCCTTTCAATTCTCCTTTCTTGGATGCCAGCATGTTTATCAATGAAGAGAAATCATTGAGATGTTGTTAAAATTTATAGATCAGAAAAGGATTTGGTTGGGAAGGGGACCAATCAATTGAGAATCACAGTGAAAGACATTGTACCCCCTCTGGCACATTGCTGGGCATTGGCAGTCCAGTGATGTATCTCCGGGCAGGCACTCTTGGTGCAGCTGTGCCAGAGGAAGATGCAATTCCAGAGACATCTGCTGCTCGGACATGGAACTTGGCAAACCGGTTGATGACAGAAACCTTTTCCAACTCCTCACATTCCAGTCTCAAGTCTAAAATTGATATTGCTTTGTCTAATCTGCATTGCCAAATTGAATGTTTTTAAAAGAATGTCCTAAAGTTAAAAGGGATTTGACTATTTGCTTACTGCCACGTACGGCTTGTTGAAAAATATTCTTTACGATAGGATTTTTGAAGGAGGATGTGACTGATGAAAAATTTTGATTCGATGAGCATAATAGTGTCATTTCCTTGCAGATATGGTAAGTAGAGGACTTCAAGTCTTAAAAGTGCAGATGATTGATCCAGAATTTCATCTTATTCTTTTCTTCCTCCCTCTTGTTATTGTTTGTGTCCTTAATTTTTGTTTGTTTGTTTGCTTTGGACAAACAACTTAACAAAGCCTTTTTGCAATTTCTAACTATGGGTTCCAACTTGTTGAATTAACCTCTAACACTCAACCCTATGATATATGATAAACTGAGGTTGTCAAGAATGTCAAAATTATTTCATACCTCAACAAGTCACTTGCCAATTTCTTTGATCTCTTGGTGAAATCTTCAACAGCTTTTGAAAAATGTTCAGCGTCAGTGTTCTTTGTAACTTTGAGCTCCTCTGAAATCCTGAACAAATTTTATGGACCAATTATGTTCCATAGGGCTTAATCCTCAAGCTTAACGCACATTATCTTGAAATACAAACTATCAAGCATTTCAACACTTAAAACTCAACTCTCTTGCACTCATTTGAAAAAACATAAAATGAACACTTACATGTTACCGCTGATCAGTGGCTTGCACATATCATTTCTTTCGCCATGGGTGAGGCTGCATGCATTCCCCAGTGATAATCTGGCAACGTAGCATATCACACTGTCGTAGTGAGTAGCAGCATTTGCTCTGAAAAGAGGTGCTGGTGCAGGGCAAAGCAGTTGCTGCATAAGCTGTGTTGTCAAGGTAAGCCTTCTCTTTGTTTGAAGCAATGGTGGTCTGTCTTCAACCATTTGATCAGCATCTTCCACCTGGCAACAAAGATGAGAAGTTTTAATTTTTCCTGGATCTCAGATTCTATATTAAGAAGAATGACTGTGTTGCATGGCTCAATTAACTAGGATCCCACCTTCTCAATCAACCGGTTTGAGGCTTGTGCCCAATCTTGTTCAGCAATGCTGCAGGGGAAAACATTTCAAAAAAAAAAAAAAAAGATCAGAAAAAGAAAATAATACTTGCATCTAAAGACAGATTAAACAAAAAAGTGAATAATGGGCAGCAATAAAATACCTTATATCCTGAAATCTGTTGAAGCCTTCTGTCACTTCTTTGTGCCATGGTAAACGTTCAGATGCCATAGTTTTACGTTTCTTTGGTCTCACGGTAGCCACACTTTGGCCAATGACATCTGAAGATAGCATGTAAGAAGCTGAAAAGGGTTCGCTTGCAAGAGTGGCAGTCGCAGTACTTGGCAAAACTCTGGCATTCTGACTAGCATTAGCAACATCCAGTCGCTCCAAAGAAGACTGAATATCAAAATTCTGAGAAGGCTTCAAAATTGAGAACTGTACTCCCACACTCCCTGCAAGCTTTCCTTCATAGAGTGGAGATATCTGTCCATTTCTTAAAGTCCCATACTGCTTAAACCAGGATGGTACCATCTTTTGATTAGCCAGAGAAGTTTCTACGTGCTCGGATACCGCATTACTGCCACTAGGTTGATTACTAAAATCATTTTGACTAAATGTAGCAGCTTCTTGAGAAGGCATATCTTGGGGTGCAGGTTGTGATGAAGCTTCCACCCTCAGCTCTTCTCCTGCTTCTGGGAGGAAGCTTGGCATTTTGTTATCTCCAGATGATAATGTGCTAAGATGTGACGCGGATTTTATTCCATCGTCCTTGGAGTTTCTTAACATTGAATTCGGTTCACATGCTGACTGCTGTCCCATTATAGTACTGATCTGCTGTAAATTTATAACACCCCTACTTTGGTCAGTTGCTGCATTCTTCATTGCTTGAACTTGGTGCAGAAGGGAGCAGTTTTGGTGAAACCCATATGATGGTTTTATGGAATGGTCAACGGATTCATGACTTCTTTCAGACCCATTTGAGGAATGGTTACGACTGTGATGTAATCTGCCCAGATCTTGCTGGTAGGAATTAGCTACAAATGAGCTAGAAGCCAAAGCATTTTTATCTGAGATATTCCTTGCCCCCGCCTGCAAAGCGCTAGCCATTCCAGATGACATTAGATTCTGTAGCCCCTCTTTTCTTGACTGGTCTTCATCAAGGACAGAGCCCTGAGAATTTATGGAGCCTGCACCTAAATCTGATTGCTCATATCCAGCTTTCTGAGAATCTTGATCATTTAGCTCCTGTTGAGTCAATGATATGCTCTCCACACTATTTCTTGAAAGTTCCATGGAGGGAACTTTACAAGGTTCCATGCCAGAGAGATGATGCTGGGTACCTGTCCATAAACTCGATGGCCTCACCAAAAAACCACCCTGTTGTGGCATGCTGACGGGAGGCTGGGAGGTTGTAATAGCCTCCAAACCTAAAAATTGTTGACCACAAAGGTTGGCACGTATCTGTTGGGAAGTATCTTGAGATGAAACAAGGCTAAAAGATGGATATCTACTAGCTGTAACATGCAATGTTGCCTCAGGAGATGAACAAGACACAGGTCCATTAGACATGAGTCGCATTTGAAGTTGATTCCTGGTAAATGGAGGATTGGAAGGACTTGCTGCAACAGAGCTTTGGTGTACGTACAAAGATGAGGACATGTTTGAGCGTTCTGAAGTTTTAATTTTATTATCCAAGGTCTCTCTTGGAGACAATTCATTTGAAGCCGGCAATGACTGAAATAATGGAGTTAAGTGGGCCTGATTTTTCTCCCCCAGATTAGAATGCCCTTGCCTTAAATTGAGGTGACTTGCAGTTTGTGGCAAACCCTGAGAGATGAGAATGTTTGAATTGGCCAGCTGTTGAGATGGAGGAGACAACCTCAGAGCAAAACCTTGAGAAACAGAAGATTGGTTGTACATTTGAGAAATGGCTGCCCATGCATTTCCTGCCTCAGGCACCTCATGCAGCAGACTAAAGCTGGTGGGGCCAAAATGGGACATAGTGGTATTTTCCTTTGGTTGGTCAGCCTTAGGAAGAAGCTCAAGCATATCATGACTGCCATGATTAAGTTGGTCAAAAATTTTATAAAACAAAATAGAGGTGAAACAAATATATTATAAGAAGGTTTAAAAATAAGAATATAATAGAAAAGAAAAAAAAGCACACAAATTACAAGCACATGATTGAACCAAGGCTTGTCTGGGAAAGCACTGACATGCTCTTTAGCCTTCTTTACAGTTACTATGATAGCAAAACTTCCATTCTACAAAATGTCTTAAATTAACTACCTCGTTTGAGCATTTATATTTGAGCCAATTGAACCAACTAATCTGTGAAAGGGAGCAGATAAATTAAGATTGCGTCCAGATGACTCCTCCGATGCTCTTAAATCTCCTTGAAGATTAGGTAAATGCTCCTGTAATAGCGAATTTAAATTACAAAATAAGGTCTAGAACTATGATCACTACAAAACTCATCAAAGAGGAAAAGAAAACTACTAATCACCTTGTCCAAGCTAAAAGCATTGTTAGAAACATCACCCATAAACTTGAACTGCCCTAGATGTCCATGTTTATGGGAGTTGTCCCTTGGAGAGCAGTTCTGTTGCTGCCCGTATGCTTCGGCAGGTCTATCAGAGTTCTGCATAACATTAGTAATGTTGCTCATCTGATGTGTTTTTAGTCCTGCATTGTCATCCTCTTCATTGTTCATAGATATCTTAACTTGTCTCATGTAATCAAGCTGATTACTATACCGGACTTCCTGACTTGTTTCCTGACTAGTCTTAGTAATGCGTGAAGCAGGAAGGGCGGCAAAGTTGAGCAGCTGTGCATTTTCTCTGCTTACCAGATTACTTTCTGTATCAGATTCTGCTTGGGCCAAACCTCCAGTGAATCTTGAAAACGAATCACCAACAGTCTTCCATGGAAAACCATCAGAATCATTTTTCTTGTACATGGCCCCATTAACATCACCTGTCCAACAATCACCCATGGTGTTTTCACCATACATGATGAAAATAAGAAGCAATGTTACTGGATGATCTGCGCGTAAATACTTACCTTCTGGTTTGCTAGTTGGTTCACAAACAATATCATATGACGGTATTCTCTGCTGATGTGCATTATTTTCTGCAAGCTTGTTAATTGGAGAAGCCCATGAGTTGTCCAAGTGCATTGGTCGTTGATGCTCGCTTCCCTCCATAGGTAATGGAGGTTGAGGATTACAATCCAACCACTCACTTGTGTCTTTGGGAAACTTCTGCATGGATTGATGAGAGTCATACTGGTTAAGATCTTCTCTCTGCTTGGCCATGAATGCGGTGCCTGTTGGATGAAAGCCAGGCAAGCTAGAATTAACGCTAGAATTGTTAAGCATTGACAAAGGTTTCAAAACCAAGGATGAGCCACTCTGCAGGTTGTTATCAGCCCAACCTCTTTGTTGCTTCTCATTGTCCAAGATGTTTGGAGTCTGATTAACAGTTGAGAGCTCTGTATTCTGAAATGTCAATCCACTCCACTCCTCCTGCATTCCAGTATCACTACTTGATGCTTCTGCGACAGCAGACTGCATAAGAGCACTCCAGCTTCCGCTTTGAAGAGAAGGAAATGAATTTAATTCTCTTTCTTCCAAAGCATTGCCAAAGCCAGCAGTAACCATGTCAATGCGCCAACCAAAAGGAGCACTCCAGACGTCATCATCCGTGTTATACAAAATTTTCTCCTCCATTGGATCTAGGGAAACCAAATCCTGTGAAGGGGCATGCTGCATTGTTTTCTGCTGCAAAACTCCAGGCCAGCCAGCTGTTTGTTGCTTTGCACTATGTTCCTGCAATGGAGCATTCGCTTGCAGGGAAGTCCCCAGTAGAGAGTTTCCCAATGTAGCACCACTATTCAAACCCTGAAGAGCCACATGCCCAAACATATTTTTGCTCTGAAGTCCATGTTTAGGCATAAAAGCCCCTTGGGACAAATAGACCTGGTCAGGAGAAAAATTATATTGATCACCTAGAAAGGAATTGCTGGCTCCCATCGATTGCATAACAGGTTTTTGTATTTGGCCACCAACCTTGTTCAACAAATTGGGAGAATCATGTGGCACCCCCTGAACATTGGGCAAATGGCTCATAGTACCTCTTGCATCCGCAACAGGGGTACCATACAATGAGACATCAAACTGCTGAGAAACCAGAGGCATTGAGCGCATTGTCTGACCTTGCTCTTGCAAAAAAACAGATCTGTTAGATATACCTTGAGGTGCAGGAGATGCACCACGCTGCACCCTGTTCATAAACATTTGTGATGCATCATTCACAGGTGTTCCATTGATAAGCGTCGGATACTGAACTCCAGAACCCTGCTTAGAGATTGAAGAGTGCTGATTTAGTTGCCTGAAATCACTGAATTGCTGTAGTTGCTGCTGCTTCTGAAGTTCTTGCAGCTGTTTGAACATTATGTGTTGCTGTAACGACTGCATGTCACTGTAACCAGACTGCTGCATTGAGGTAGGTTGTGGAAAACCGAGTTGCTGGCCCCTCACAAGTTGCTGTCCTCCGATGAAGTTAAACTCCGTGGAAGCATCAGTCATCTCTGACCTTTCTGAATTAGCTGTCAGGGTGGGACTGTCCCCTGGAGCATATTCTTGCTGAGATTTAAGCACAGATAAGCCCCCCAGCACTAAATCATGTGGAGTGAGACCTGTTTTCTCCCCCAAAAACTCCAACTCGTTCTGCCTTTCACGGAAATTCTGCCGTCCAAGCATAAAGCCATTCGTATTAGATAAGTCAGGTCTTCGAGTCAATTGTCCATAGTTCTGATCACATGCACCAAAAGATTCACTTCCATGTCCTCCCCAAGAATCTGCAAACATACAAAATTAGGGGGTTCAGAAAGCGTTAAAAAATTGCAAAACTGCCATGAAACTGCCATTAGAAGGGAGAAAAAGAGATTCTGTCTTTTTCCACATTGCAAGGATACTAGCAGAAAAATACCATTCCTATAACAGTGTTAAGTACAAAAGCAGTTTATAGAACTAAAAAGAGGCCTCTATAAAACATCATAACCACAAGTAGTAAACTCGGTACAAACCTAATTGTTGGACAGTATGGTTCTTCAGATTGCAGCTCAGAGGTTCACCGATCCGTCTCTGTCTTTCAACCCACTGATTATAATTAAGCACAGACCGGCTGTCATCGACAGCTTCAGATTGATGATGACCCTGCGAAAAGTTTTCTAGCTCGTAAAGAATGCGGATCCTTTCTTCAATTTCGTTGCCAGGCATTAAATACCCAAATACAACACTATTTCCAGATTCTTGTTTTTGCTGAAAATGCTATGCCCATGGAGAATATCGTTGTGAACCGAACCACTTCATTGTTACAGTTATACTTGATCACAAACTTGGTGTGCTTAACGTGCAATTTGTAAAACAAATTTACTCCTCAATGGCACACAATTTCTTACTCAGCATACCTCTGAAATCACCCACATAAAAATTTTTAATAGACAAATGAGACTGGAAAAGTAATACTAAATAATCATAACCAACATATCAAATAACAGTGGCAAATTGCAGTTATACAATACTCTAGAATATTAAGCTTATTTCCATAATAAAAATCCAAAATTTATAGACATATAATAAAAAAAATATTTAAAAAAAAAAAAGGTTTGACGGAGAACCATCATACATATAATGCTCAAGTTATGACAGAGAGCTACCAGTATTTATATGAGAAAAACACGTCCTTATGGCTAAAGTTAAATGTCAAAATTCAAGTGGGCACATCTTGCAACAAGGAAAAAAAATACACATTAAATTAGACGACATAAATTACGGGAAAAAAAGAGACAGAGGCTTGTAAGACCAAGTTCAAAACTTCATGCAAGTGCCGAGAAATTCTCCATTTAATTCGAAGAGAAATTTAATTAAGAGGGAGAAATGGAGTGTCAGAGACTGAGAAGTCGATTGAAGCTTTAAAATATCCAACTTTTCTTTTCTACCTTTAAATAACTTTCATGAAAAAAAAGACAAAAAATAAATTTTTAATAAGTTCCCCAAATTTTCACTCCCAGCTAAGGAAAAAATTAATGAGTCATCCGAGTCTTTTGAAGGATAAACAGAAAATGTAAGGCTTCAAAGCTTAACCAAAAGGTAGAAAATTATGGAAAATTTGAGCTATTGTGAGCTCGAAAATCAGAGAAACTGCGAAGAAAAAAACCCAACAAAAGCCCCTCGTAAGCTAAAATTAAGCTTCAACAAAGCCAAATTAAAGCTTACAAAAAACACACACGCGTAAAAAACCACAAAACTCAAAAAGACCAAATTTCCGAACCCTAAAAAGAGCACCAAACAAACATTCCAAAGCTCAATTCCTCAAAATCAAAGGAGAAATCACCATAATTAAACACCAAAGCTAACTTGACCGACCAGAATTAAAGCCCCGAAAAAAGCTCACCACTTTACGAAACCAAAATTAATTACTCATCCTCAAACCACAAGGAATCAGTTCAAAGCAGCAAAAAGAAGCTTCCGAGGTGGAATTGAAAGGGGCAAAATCAAAAGCAAGTGAGGATTTGTGCAGTTTGGGAAGAAGCTAGCTCACTGTCTGATCTGAGCGTGGAGAGTGTGTTAGGGTTCTTCTTCAGGAGCGTCGAACTTACGGCGTCGTTTCCTCTGGCAAAATGATCAAAGCGTGTGGCTTTTTCTTTACAATTTATATATTACGAAAAATACAACATATATAATATATACAAACATAAAATATATATATATTTACCTTGTAAGTTATATATATATATATATATATATTACTTTAGAACTTCAAACGACTGGGCTGAAAGTTCTCTCTCAAAAAACCCACCGCTCAGAGGAGGAGAGTGAGAGAGAAAATACAAAAATGATTTTTCAGACCAGAGAAGTGAGAGGAGAGAGAAAGAAGAGAGAGAAAAGCCGAAGATAAAGGAATGGGAAACAAACAGTGTCTTAAAAGCATTATTAATGCATTTTCAACGTGATAGACCGAAGAAAATATGCAAATAATAATAAAAGAGAAAAAAAAACGAAATACAAATGATATACGGAAAAAGCGAGTCAAGTTAGAAGCCGAGCCTCAGGTTCGGGGTGTCCGAGGCAAGATATGGTAAGCGATGTTACGGTGTTTCGCGCATGTATTTTTGTTGGGTCGTGATGGAGATATTCGGATGATCGACGGTGTTGATTAAAGGGAGACGTAAGCTTGGGGATTTTAGGGGAAAAAGCGAACGGGATATTCGGATCACGCGCTTTTGGACGTACGTGGAAAGAGGGCGCTTTAGTGTTCTGCGTACTTTAGAGCCTTACGTTTTCTTAATTTTTTATTGGGTCTACGCGTGGAGAACAGTCTTACCGTGGTAATGGTTCTCACCACATAAGTTTTATCACAAATTCAGTTATAAATAATACAAAATTTTTTATATGATACAGTAACAATAAAAAAAATTAGTACAGTATAAAACTCTCACATGCTACAATAAAAGTGATTCCCATCACCAGTTTCCATCATCCTTTCAAACACATTATTAGAATCCATTTGATTAAAATATTTTTTAGATTTAATATACTCAAATTTAAATTTGACCATCAAAATTTTTTAAATACATTTTTTTCTTTCAAATTTAAATATTTTGAACATGAAGAATTTAAGTTTTTAGAATTTTGACCTACCTAATGATATTCGGATATTTTTGTTACAGTAAAAGTTGAAATTCTCTCTTTTCTATTTGAGTCAAAAATCATAACTTCTTTATTTGACATCCAAATGAGATGATTCTTTTTTCATTGTATGCCTAATGAAGAGAGGAATAAATTAAGATCCATATTGCATCTTTTTTAAGATCATTAACATTAACTGGGTGTTTGGAATGGTGGTGGAAACCGTAGTTTCTACCACTTTTTTAGTTATAAATAATGTAAAGCTTTCACATGCTACAGTAACAATAAAAAAAGTTACTACAATGTAAAACTCTCACATGCTACAGTAAAAGTGGTTCTAACCAACGATTCTCATAATCCTTCCAAACACCCTATAAGATTTTATTAGATTTGTAAATAAATTAAAAATTATTTTCACTACCTCTTTAAACACAAATGCCAAGTTTATTCTATAAATGCACATCCAAACATCAATTCGGATAACAATTCAATTACTAACTCAAATTCTAATTCAAATTACATAACTCAAATCAAATAACTAATTCGAATCCATTTACCATAAATTAAAATACGATAAAATATTAAGAAACCTGTTATCTTTTAAAAAAATTAGAGAATAAGAAAATGGTCACAAAATTAAATTCAAAATGAAAACACAAATTCTTTGGAAAATGCATAGATTAGTCTCAATTTAGTACACAAATCACATTAATTTCACAAATCAAAAATTTTGAAGATCTGTGAATAAACTTTACAAGTTTAATTAAAAAAAAATCACAAATCAGAGATTAATTTCAATTATTAACATATTTTTACAAGTGTTTTTCCTAAAGTTAAATAACTTGTGCTTTCAAAAAATAAAACAAAATAATACACAGATCAAACTAAGGAGGTCAAAGAACTAGGATGCTCCTTAAGCAATGAGGATGCTTAATAATTTTCACAGTTTAAAAGTTTTTGAAGCCAAATCAATTACAAAAATTTGACAAATTTTTTTCCCTAAAGTTAAACTTTCAGCAGTACACTGATTAATCTATAAAATACTATTAATTTACAACACAAATGATTTCATAATATAGAGGAAAAAAAATGGCAAAGAGGCCCATGTGGGTCTTGGCTTTCTTGTGTGGGTTGCTACACCGCTACTCATAGATCTTGATGGGTTCGTAGAGGAACGAGTGGATCTCACGACGGCTGACCAAGGTCAGACTGAATCTGGCGAAGGCTGATGGCTGTGTCTCATGTTTCGCGACGATTGGTCAAGGTCATACTAGATTTGGCAAAGGCCAATAGTTGTGTCTCGCGATGACTGGCCAAAGTTAGACTAGATCGGGAGAAGGCCAACGGTTGTTGGGGGCAAAGGTCGACGGACGTGTCTTGCAATGGTTGGCCAAGGTCATACAGGATTTGGTGACAAACTGAGGAAGATGAAGGGAAAGAGAGAATTGGGGCTTTTTTGAAGAGAGAAGAAGATAGATGAAGATGAGAGAAGAAAGAGGGAGTAATAGTTGAAGGAATAATGGGAAGTAAATAATATGTGACCATGTGTATTTTTAAACTTTTAGAATTACCTTATATCACATGTTGGATCAAAATCTAACGGTCTAAAAGGCCATTCTCTATTGGTAGAGAATTTTCCTATTCTCCACCACAACTTTTTCTTTTTTATTTAAGATATTATCATTTTTGTATCTTATATTTTAAAGAAACCCACATATTTACTATTTATAAAATATCAAAACAGCACCTAAAATTATCATTTAAGCACCATGAGTCTATATTTTATATGAAATTTCTTTTTTACCCATTTATTAAGGAATCTCTAATTAGTTTTGTAAAACTAGAATAGAAAATCAAAACAAGAGATTAAACAAAACTCATTAAAGAAAAGCATAAATGTGGACTTATCCATTTTTGGGATAATTTGTATTTATTTTCTTTATATTTTTCACAAAATAATTTAAGGTTTGCTAATAAAAGGATAAATTGAAATTTTTCATGTCATAAAACATAGACTCTAAGTACTAAAATGATATTATAAAAAAACTATAGCAAACCATTTTGATATCTTTCAACTACCGATGGGGTCTGATTTGGATAGGCTTAAATCAAACTAAAAGTGTAAGCCCCACCGAGAGCATGGCACAATGCATGTATCGAATCAACTAAGCCCATCAGGCATGCTTGTTTTATGTGAACTGGCTTGAAGCGAAAGCGAATTTGTGTTTGTTATACTCATTGTCAATAGATCAAGACGATCCACTAGACATTCATTTTGTGTTTGATATGTTCGATTCAAGTAGTCTAGGCTAAACAAGTATTATATGATAGAATTTCTAACTCAATACTCGTTCTACTCGAATGTTCGATTCGGGGTTAGAAATAACTAAATGGAGGCTGAGTATCATGATCTATCATCTTTAAATCGTACTTTAATACTTTTCTTACTTATATAGTTGTGAAAATATAGAATATTTTTTTATACACACATATATAAACCCTTTTTTAATAATTATCATAACATTTTTTAAAAGAGTTTTGTCTTCTAACTTGTACTACATCATACCTTATATTCAATACTTACTTTACAACAAGTTTCAAATTTATTTAATATACATATAGAGCAAAAATGTTCCGGTAGCGGTATCCATATCTTTGTCTACACATTGCTTGTGTATCGTCGCCAGCTCATCAGTAGTTCTACTATGACTTTTTAGTTGAATTTTCTATAGCATGAAAAAACTAGGTAAACTAATATTTAGTAAATCTAAACATAGCCCACATGTATATCTTACTTGTATGCATGATCTATTTATGCTTGTTTATAGACATTCATTATTCTTTTTATATCTCTAACTTAACTAGGGCCCAAGTATTCGTACTGTATATGCATATGGGTCATTGTAACATTGAGACCAAAATATAACTTAGGACTCCCCTTGAGTTAGGTGTTAATACGACACTTTTTTTTTTCTTTTTTGATGATTCAATTTACCCATCCATTAACTTAGGTTGACAAATCATTTATGATGATTTATTTACTTATAATAAGTACACATCATACACATTTCTTTAAATGCATTAAATACATAAATACATTTTGTATATATATATATATATATATCCCAAAAACCATCTATTCCATATTGTAGGTGGGGTTATAAACTTACTTGAAAATGCTACAAAGTTAACCAACTTTTGGTTGTTCTGCTAACAATTTAAGTGTGCTGTTTGGTCAATTATATTGCCAATAGGCTAAGTTATTACTAGTGATCTATATGTTGACTAAATGTGTGTGTGAATTATTAAGTCAGACTATTGCTTGGTTTAAAAACTTGATCACTATGGACTTTATTCTTCTTGGTTTACGATGTCTTATTGTTGTTAACAAAAAGGGAAAAATTCTTGGCCTTTTTTTTTTATATTTTGGACGTTTCAGAGTCCGTTTGGATTGTTTTTGCAAAAAATGATGTTTTTGCCATCGACAAGCCTTTTTAAACTTGTTAGGCCCTTTTTGCTAATTCAACACAAAATGTTCCTTATTAATAGTGCAATAAAAAATCAAGGTGTTAGTTCTCTCATTTTACAATCAAAACCAAATTTGGCAAAACTTTACGATTTTATCGTGGATATTGAAAATTTCGACGATTTTGTCCTTATGACCAAAAACTATCATTTTGCACCGTTACCTTCAATATTTTGCAAGGATTAAATTCTTCCAAAGTTTATTGCCAAAATTCCTTTAATTTAAAAACATCTTTTTTCTTTAACTTTTATTGAAATTTTGTGATAAAAATTTGAAAAATTCATGTTTCATAAACCGTTGAGAATTTTGGCAAACCGTTTATGATTCTTGAATGTTTCATTGAAATTATAACTTTTATGTTTTAACTTTTCTGAAATTCTCACTACACAGTGGATTTTTCAACAAATTTCCAAATCTGCTGAGTTTGTATAAATTTTTTCAATATAGTCATTTGTTATTTTTACAAAGATTTATTATTGCAAGTTATGCATCCCACTATTTGAACAGGTTATAGGTTTTCCTTGGCAAATAATCATGTTTAAACATTTCAAAATTTCATTTCCTAAAAAATCGCTTAAACTTTGCAAATTCGCTTAGTTTTTAAACCAAATTAAATTTCAAGCATACAACCCCTAGTTTTCCAACCATCATCACATAACATAACATAAAATTCTTTAAACACACCATAGACCAATTTAAATAATTACATACCATACGTGGAGGAAAAAAAAACAAAACAATCATGAACTTAGAAATAGGAGGTTAGAATTTTACCAAAAAAATTAGTGAGCTTGTGCACCTCCAACAAGCTTTATTTTATCAACCTTTCTAGGCTTCAACCATGGCAAAAAAAACTTTTATCAAAATCCCTATTCAGTCCCAAAGAAAACCATAGAAAAACTTAGAAAAAATATAGACTTACCTTGAAAGTTTGAAGAGCCTTGAGCTTGAAACTTAGTCTTCACTTAGAACTTGCTTGGAAGATGTTTTTTGCGAAGAATTTGCTTTGAAAAAAATTTTGGAGGAATGGAACTAGGGGCTGCCGTGCATGTGAGAAAAGAAATGACAAATTTTTGTTCACAAAAGGTATTAAAACAAAGTTTCTATTCTCAGAACTTTTTTTTTTTTTTTTTGCAATTTGGTGACTCACTATAGCAAGTCACCATTTACTCATCAGTAGAGTAAAAGCAAGCTTAATCTTGGCAAGATTTAATTGATCACATCAAGGGGATGGCTTTATCTCCACCCTTAAAATGTCCCTTGGTGGGTCCCTTAGTTTTTCCACAATGTAATTTTACACTGTATAGTATTTTTCTTATACTGTTAGGGTAAAACCAAAGAAATATATACTTAAACAGTTTAAAATATTTTAACGTGCTCCTTGGTTCACTTTTCTAATTCCAACACACTATTTTATATATTTGTGTTTTTTGGTTAAACAATATACTTATACTACATCATGAACCTTTTATGTTATTTTGGGTTACACCATGCTTTTCTACTTTATTTAATACTTTAATCATTTATTAATATATACTACAATACTATAATTAATTGTGATAGCAATTCATTTTAAGGATATTATTCACAAATTTTTTAGCATTTAAGCTCACAAATTTTATATTTTAACAATATCCCAAATTGCATAAAATTTACAGACAATTTCCTATTAATATTGTTCATATATACATTATTGAAATTCATAAAAATACGATTTATAAAGATAAATTCATTAATTAAATTCAAATAAAAGCTGGATTTAATAATAAATTTTCTTAGAGCATTACATTGAGATCCACTGCTCATGTGGGAGATCAGGAAGAGATGGCTTGAAATTGCTGCCAATGAATACCTGACGTGTGTCCTACTCCAACAGGCACTACTCAAATCCATTTTCCATAATGAGAACCCATTAACTTGTGAGATGCCTGTAAATGATCTAAAGGCGTCATTTAAAGGCATGGATTTCAAATTTCCACCAAAGCTCTTACCAATATATTGGCCCCCTCATATCACACCACTCAAACTCTGATTTCCATTTATATACGTTTTGTGCATAAGAGTTGTTGTAATTTATATCATGCTTGGCAATTAGTGAAGAATTCCTCAACAGTGGACATAACTCAACATTTTAGTAAACCACTATGAATCTTTTGTGTGTTATCTTTATATTTGTACAGTTTATATTTTCTTGTTTGTAATTAGCTTATTCAACTTTTAATTATGTTACTAATCTAATTTTTGAGTATGTTAGGACATAACAACGGTAATCAAAGAGCCCAATCAACCTGATTTGGACTAAGAAATCTGCACTAATTAAAATTGATTAATTGTAGTTTCAGCGTCTATAATAACATGGTACCAACGTGATGTTTGCATAAAATACAGGCACCGAAATGATAAAAAACCCTTTTTATTTTCTTATGTAATGTTTAACTTGGGGGAAAATGCTTGGTATTTATTTGTTAATTGCTGTTATATTTTCTTGCCACCAGTTTAAGTGAAAAAATAATAAATAAAAAGTCCGAGCTCTTAAAAACCTCTTAAGTTCAAGTTTCAACATAGAATTTGAACTAAAATTTAAATTTTTATCAGACAAAAAATGTTTGGCTTACAATTTAAACCGTAAACCATGCATAGCATTGTCTTCTTTTTTTTTTTTTTTGGTAGTACTGCAACCCTTAAGAATTGGACCTATATTAATAGCAAATTACAGGTTTTACTAGGATGATAAATGAAATATCATTTTTATTAGGCTTCCATACAAAATCACAACTATTATTATTTTTTTCCTTTAAACATACCATTCCTAGCATTCAAAATGTCATAGCTAACCCTAAAGTAAACTATAATTCTAACTATTTTTATCCTCCCCTTATCTTTTCTCTCTTTCTTCTTTCATTACGTCGACCACCATTTCTTTCCCTGTGTGACGTTGCCTGCAAAGCTAAAGGCAAGATCTACTCCGTCCTCACATGAAAGTCGCTGGCTGATTGTTTCCTTCCCACGTGATACAGCCGGCGGGTGCAATTACTTCCTTGCGCGACGCTTTTAGCGGATATATTGGCTCCCTCCGGGCATGACACCTTCCTTCCCCTCAGGATGTCCGATATGTCGTTGTGGCCTAATCTCACCGCTCGAAGGCTATCATGCCACTGCACCGATGAAGATCATTAGGGCACTATAATAAGAGGAGAGGAGGAAAAAAAAACGTTTAAAGAAAAAATCAGCATTAGGGTTAATTTTCGTATTCTAAATGCCCACAATGACATGTTTGAATGGGAACAAGTGGCATTTTCTTATTGGACGACAAAAGAACTAATATAGGGCCTAATTTCTCCATTCGGCATCATCCTTGGCCCACGGAGTCAACTTTTATGGGTTCATACTGTATCCTTTACAAAGTGTATGGTTAGAAGGAGAGGCTAAAAGGGCTGAGAGGGGTGGAGTAAAAAAGGTGAGAGTAGAGTGCCAAACGATTATTTGTATTGGATGATAAAGGATGGAGGAGAGAGTTTCCCTCCGCCTATCATTTTGAATCCTTTCAACAGTGGGAGGGTTCAATAAATCCATTAAATTTAAGTTAAAAGGACTGTTTTATCCTCCAAAATAAATTAATATGAGACTAAAAAAATGAAGAATATAATAATTAAACAAATAATAATTATTCATCCTTTTAACTCTTGTTTCCTTGCACTAAACAACATAATAGCTTCATTTGGTAAGAGGGAAGGAGAGTATAGTGGAGAGAGTTGAAGGGACAAGCGATACAAATGATGAAGATGAATATTATAGTAGTTGTTTATATTATTTGATAAGAGGCAGAGATGATTGGTAAGATGGATGAAAAATTATTTGTTTGATTATTATATTGTCAATTTTACTCTAATACTAGAATTTTTAACCAATAAAGTAGTTATTTTTCTAAACCTTTATTGATGGATTGCATAAAACCTGATCAATCAAGAATACTTTCTAATATATTTTATGTTCTTTTCTTTTTTCTTTTTTTTTTTGTTTTTTCATGTTAAGAGATATGATCAATAATAAGGGTGTTTGGGAGAGTAATTTAAACTATCAGTTTAGGGTTAAGAATTATAATATGTAAAAGCTTTACACGGTAATTTTTTACTATAATATGTGAAAGTTTTATTTTGTTCACAGTTTAAACCACTCTTCCAACACCCTAATATTGATAGCGGCTATTCTTCGTAAGGTGAAATAAAGTTACATTTGCATTTTTTTAATTTTCATGACTTCTTCTAAACTTGGGACTAGACATCAATTGGTTGATGGATATGAGAGAAATCGGATACTTAACGTTGACTTTGGGAATTTGCCATTGGGAACGGATATATTGGGTATTTGATTTGAAAAATTCTCCATGAAATAAGAAATTTTTTTAACTTAAAAAATAGTGAATTTTGAATTTTATTATACGTGGGTAAATCTTCAAAGGGGAGGTATCATATAATCACAGTTTGTATTATTAAAAACTGTATTTTTATTTTATTTATTTTATTTTAAGAAAAGGGCTGAACCACTCTTTTTTTTTTTTTTTGTAAGTGTGTATATTTATACGTTATCAAAATTAAAAAAGGGTTAGAGATCTGGGCTGGGCTATATATTCAGCCTCTTTCTTTTTTTATGGAGGTATATTATATATATATATATATACAAACACACATATATATGTTGAAGGTTCTGTTCAGTCTTACTTTCTAGGGTTTTTATCGTATATACACTCGTTTCTCTTGAGAGAAACTTCTGCACAAAACGCACCAAACAGGCTAGGGAAGAGGTATTCGTTTGTCCACAGTCACTCCAATTCTCATTTTTATTTTTTTTTTATATTTTGAGAATTCTCAGTTTCCTTTTGCTTTACAATCTCTCTCAGAAATTTATTATTTGTTAGCATGGGCCAACTTCCTATAGATATCATTCACGTCATTCTGTTTCTGTCAAAATTAGGGGTGAAAAGCCTTGCACAAGTAAAGCGTGTCTCTAAACGATGATCCCTAATCATCGCCGAGTACTGCCCATATCTAACCAAGCCACACTTAATTAGTAATGAACCAAAACTTCAACTTCTTTAAAAGACCTCCTCCGCACACGTTCATCAAACGATAACGTCGAAAGAAGATGGACAATTTTTGGAGATTCATAATTTTGCTTTGTTTTCCAAGTTTCCAAATCAATGGATTATTTTGTTGATAATTCTTGCAACGGGCTTAGTAAGATGGGCACTATTCAAACATGTAGAACATGTTTGATTAATCCTTTTAGGCAAGAGGCTACAGAATTAAGAGATGCTCCTGAACTTTTAATCCGTTTGCAATAGGGTAATAGGAAGTGTGGATTGGGATTTGACAGCGCAACAAGAATGTATTATTAAGCGTGACCCAACTCATTTATAGATTAATAATATGTTTATTTTTATATTTAAATGGCCCAAGACCAAGCAAGTTGTTTTACCTTTTACAGGTATAAAGTTGTTTGTGTTTTTCATATTCAACGTATGCACGGAGATCCTGAGGTCGTTGGGATGAGAATTGAAGTATACACGCTTGGATTAATTAGAGAAGACCAAACATCATCATCGTTTTGTCATCCTATACCGTCAATGTGTGGAACGCTGGAGTTCTTCATTTGGATTAGTATTCATAAAGTTGCTATCCATCCGAAATTCAAGATTTCAATAGCAATAAGATTGTTGCTTTTCATATTGGCAAGGAGGAATTCCACTCGATTTCTTTGCCTCCGTCTCCGCTCATCGTGGTCTTTCGTACCACGTGGTTGATCTTGGAGGATCTTTGGGCAATGGACCATGCAAGTTCATGATCACTGGGTTAAACAAATCAGGATCTGCATGGAATTTACTAGAACTTGCTTGAATTATCGTCCTCAGACTAAGGTCGTTGATCAAGGACGGTTTCAAATTTTTTTCGCAGAACTTAAACATTATTTCGGTTAAATATAGATATATATTGTCAAACAAACAATCTCCAATTTCTTTATATATTTATTTATGGAGATTACATTTGTCCTTACTCAGTCGATACTAATCTTGTGATTATTATTCTATCCAAAAACATAAAATTCAACTATCAGATGACCTTTTGGTTTGATGGAATACGATTACAATTTCCTATCCTGTTTATAGCATGCAATAGTCATTCCATTGGAATATACATTGCTGATAGTCATTCCATTTGCATTGATAGTCATTCCTTTGGCATATACATTATTGATGGTGAAATTCACACCAACACAAGATAATAAAATTTTCAAACTGATGAAAAAAGATGTGGTTCGCCGATTAATATAGTATATATTCACTATAGTCTCCAGTGTTAATTAAAATTCTCAATGAGGGCATTTATATGTCCTAAGATACTTAAGATAATAAAATTTTCAAACTGATAATATTCACTATGGTCTTCAGAGTTAATTAATATTCTTTATTGAGGGCATCTATACGCCCTAAGATGTTCATGGATTTTAGATTAGGGGTTAATTAATTAAAAAAAAACTAAGAATAAATATTTAAACTAAAAATATTAGCTAATTAAAAAAATTAAAAGTATTTTTTTAAAAAAATTAATAGTTAAAATAAAAAAAAGCCAAATCCATTTGAAAAAAAACAAGCATTTCAGACTTTAATTGCAAGAATCTTTATATATGAAATGTGGAAAGGGTGAAATCCTAGTGTCTTTTTTATGTGGTTCTCCTTAAATTCACATTTAAGATTTTCAATGAAAAAGCGTAATAAATATATTCGAAACATGAAAGATCTTGTCCCAACAGTTTGGCCTAGACAAGAGGTTCCATTCCTCTCAACCGCAAAACATTGTTTATCTTTTAAGTATTATATATAATTATTGAATTCATAGATTATACAATTTGAAAGATACTTAATCTTAATCTAATTTGTATATATCAGAGTGAAAAAATCCTAACTCAAAATCAATTTGTATGTTTTATAATCCAATCCAATTCAATCCGTACATATTGGATTGGACTGCATACATGACAAAGATTGGCGGATTCCGAGAATACCCCTAATGTGCCCTCTTTCATATCTCTCTAATATCACTGCTTGTTAGATATATCCAAAATACCTCTTTTCAGGTGGTATTTCACTCTGATCAAGACATCTTTCATAAAAGGAACTAGCTTGCTTGGGTGAAAAAATTATTGCTGCAGAAACATAATGCCACTTGTTGAAAAACATTGGTCTAATGTTACAGCAGAAGTTTTTAAAAGTTTTTTACTATCGCTAGGAAATAAACTCATATCGTTATAAACTATAAATTAAATCTACGGTGATGAAATTGACTAAGGGATTACAACACTATAAGGTGACTTTATATACTAAATTAAATTAGAATCTCATTATCTCTAATTTGATTAATATCGGATTTCCACACATTTAAAGTCTATACCTAATACATATTTTTAGAGCCCAAAATAATAAATCACTTGTTTGACCATATTAAATTAGAGAGCGCATAATATAATTGTCACTTAACTATATAAGCCTATAATAGGATATTAAATAAAACCCAACAATTTTTCACTTGGGCTACAAATGTTTTTTGAAATAATTAGAGAAAATTACATGTTATGTTATACTTTTAAAAAACAATTGTATTCATTCATACCATACTGAAAAAAAAATTTTATGTTCATATTATATGTTAAGTTATATTACAAATAAATTGTGATATTTATAAAAAGTAAATTTTAAAAGACTGTATTTATAAAAATTCTCCAAACAATTACATGATATAAAGGACATAGCATTTGATGAAAACTTTGCTATCAGCTTATTTTTACGAGTGACATCGTTTTTGTTTGACTTAACAAGTGTTACATGTTTTTTTCTTTGTTAACAAGACAATTATTTTGTTGTATAAAAAAGGTTTTTCTAAAAATTTATATCGTTTCCTTTAAAAAGAATTATATTGTTTATATAATTCAAAATTTTAGAACTATTAGCTATATATATACGTATATAAATGTAAAATATATAAACTGGTTTCTCAAGAAAAAAAAATCTTCATTTGGGCAGACACCTGGGTCGCCTCCATCATTCCGGTCCATGACTCTGACTTGTATCTTTTTGGGCCAACTCTTTGTTACTTTTGGTCTTTGGCTGGCATTTTTTTTTAATGAAAGAAAAAAAATGCCAGTGAAAGAGCAAAACAACAAACAATCGGATGCTCTCCTCGTTCTTCCCTGATCTTGCTTCTGGTTGATTCGACACTGGGCTGCGCAACCGCCAGCTCTTGCTCCAAGAAGGTATGGATCGGTTGTAATGAATTCAAATCCTTCGTCTAAAAATATTGTCCCAAACAATGTCTACTAAATAAGGAAACACCACATGACTAATTAGCTGTAAATGACTTAAATGGAGGGCAAGAAGCAAACATCAGTTTTCATTTGGTTTTTCTTTTAACGAAAAACAAAGCCAATGACTTCCTCAAAAGATCAAGGAAAAAACAAAAAAAAAAGCTGTAACACCCCAGAGTTAATTAAATAGTATTAAGAGTGTTAAATGGTGAATTAGTGTGCCATGATAAGTGTTTTAAACTTAATTTGATTACTTTGTGAAAACCTTGTGTTAATTACTTTTGATGATTTTTGATTATTCTAAATTGTTTTTTATTGTTAATTTAA
>CAMOHE010032970.1:0-17499 GCA_946598075.1 Artocarpus hirsutus | reverse complement strand
TCATGGTCATGCATATTGCGGTTTATTTAGGACGTAATGTTATACATAATTGTCATGTGTACGCTTGGTTTCAATAAGCAACTCTACGCCGGGTACTCGCTAGTTTGTGTAAAGCTTATATCTATTAATTTATTAATTTTGGCAGTAAAGCTTGGGTTTTTTTTTTTCTTTTTTTCTTTTGTATATATTGGACGATTAAGTGAGAACGGTGATCGGCAACGAAAACTGTTAATTACCGTTATACATGGTGTCACATTGTTGTTTTGGAATTTGAATGTGAGGTATTCAAACTCTTCACGCTACAATAATACGGTCTATTAATTGCAAGCGTTTTTTTTTAGTGTTCCTTAAAATGTGCTTTCAAAAAAGGTAGTTTACAAAAATGTTATTGTTTTCAAATTCAATTTGTATTTATGTTACGATTCTTATGCCACAAACTTGGGGATATTTTTAGTGAGACATGTATGTCCTTTCAGAGCATGTCATATGTTTTTGGGGACTTTTTTACATCACTTTATGAGACATTTTATTTTAAGATATTTTTTATGTCTTTCTAGGATATGTTGCAGTGTTTCTTTAAGACATATAGCATGTCCTTCAAGAAAATTTTGTGTCTAGACAATATATCTTTGGGACATTTTTTTCTTCTTTTTTTCTCAACTCTCTCTAATTCTTTGCCACCGTTGGCTTGTCTTCTACACCAATGACATCGCTAGCGGCCAAAACAAATAGAGGAAAAAGTTGAAAACAACCACAGCAACAAAAAAAAAAGCAATAACGACAACAACAATCTTACAACAAATCTCAACAGACGTGACCCGCAGAACCAAACACGTCTAGGTCGACAATTCTCGACAGATCGATAGATCGATAAATCTCAAAAAATCTTGCATGAGGAGGAGCTCAACTTAAGGCGGATGAGGCGTTATCGACGAACGTGGACAAATGCAATGGCAACTAATTAGGAATCTGATGAGCTCAAATCAAGGCAAACGAGGAGCAATCGACAAACAATGAGGACAAAGATTGCGGCTATGATTCAAAGTCCTATCAAAGGCGATTGACGATCAAGGATGACGACTGTGGCTGTTGCAATTCAGAGTCCAATCTGAGCCAAGGATTATAGTGGCTTTCTTTGCTGGTGATTTGCGGTGATGGTGGTTGTTGCAGCTCCGGCGGATTGAATCTCAGGTGATTCTTGAAAATTAGAGAGGTAGAGGGAAGAAAGAGAGTGAGAGGAGAGAGAGAGAGAGAGAGAGAGAGATTCAAATAGAAAGATAGAAAAAGAAAAGACGCAAGAATAAAATTATGGCACTAATAACTCATTGCCTGAATTTTATGGCATTTCAAATTTTTTAAAACCCTTTTGTGGCATAAAAAAAAGAGATTAAAAAGATGGCATAACATGTAATTTTTTCTTAAAAAATAATGGTTAATTTCACAAATAGTCATTGAAACAAAGTAATAAATTAAGAACTAAGGTAAAACTTTTTAAACATTAAGGACTAAACTAAAACTAAAGGTAAACTTCAAGGACTATTTGTGATATTAAACTCTTAGTAGGGTTGAAAAATGCTATAATAAAATTTGTAATAGCACTAATAAAACGCTATAAAAGAACAGAACTTTTTATTGCATCAACATAGATAGCATTTGCTTTGATACAATGTATATGTTACAACAGCGTCTTTTGCATGCTATGAAAAACAATTTTTCTTGTAATGATGGAGAAGTCGGGTGTGAACGGTTTTCCATTTTCCGTCGTATGTGTATGATAAATCTACGGGGGTCTTAAGATATCGAAAGGATACCTCGTGTTTCTCAAAAGCGTCATTACGGGGTCTTGCATTTTATATCACGAACATTTTCTTTTTTAAAAACAAATCAGCATTATATTTGTGCAACTAAATGTAGACAGTGAAGCGGGTTGAATTTTTCATTCGTGTATGCTTGGACATGAAGATGGGAAATAAAATTCTCTTAGAAAATGTTGAAAGAAGGGAGTTATATATCAAACTGATCAAATAATAAAAAAGTGAGAAATTGCCAGTCACACTCTAAAACTAGGATTTGTGATTGTGTTGTGTTATAGAGTATTTGGGAAGTGTGATTTAAACCCATAATTTAAACTAATTTTGGTTAAAATTATTGTAACGTGTAAGAGTTTTACATTATAGCAACTAAAAGTTTTTGTTTAAAATGACATTGCGAAACACCCTATAACTTCTAGAATAAAACATGTTTGTTTCGTAATCTTCAAAGTCGACAAAGATATACAACAAAATTTGGATTAGTTACATAATTACACATCATAATTTTAATTATTGTTAAAACAGACGGATAAATTGATAAATAATTAAAATTAGGAATTATAATTATGTAATTAATCCAACAATTTTTTTTTTGAAAAAAAGATATAAAACAAAATTTCAAAATTAACAAAATTTTGATCAACAAGTGATTCTTTATATACAAATACAGAAAATAAAAAAAGAGAAATTGAGTAAAAGTTCAAAGTCCAGCTGCGCTATTTTTTTGATAATTACTACCGTAAACAAAAAAAATACAAATTTTGTATTATAACTGATATTTTCTACTTAATTACTATCATTCCAGAAGTCATCCATACACCATCCACACAGTATTGAACTATGAGGTATAACACTAGTATAAAAATTGTTTCTAACATCGGTCAAAAATCATTATCAAAGAATTTTTAACAACGGTTTTCACACAGAAGTTGTAGCTGTTAAACATCTTTACCTTTTAACAACGGTCAACAGTCGTTGATAGAGCAATTAAATGCATGCGTTATCCTGTGCGCCCTAGTTCAGTGTTAATACATAAATTTGAATACGTAAAAATCAAACAATAAAAAAAAAAAATCCAAACTATCAAACGTGAAAAAATGCGCAACCAGAAATAAGCATGTCTGTGCAGTCAAATATAAGACACCATAGGACTCGTCTTCCTCAAATACCAAAATATATGTCTTCTAATTTGCATGTATGTCCACATGACATTATTAATTTAAGTCCATGGCATACTGATTGAATACCTGTATATATGCATACATGTCGGTAATGCGTATATAGGTGGAATGCATATCAAATGTAAAGAACATTAGCTGACATCTAATACTCTCGAATCAATTTCAAAGAAAATTTAGAAATTGGCTATTCTAAATAAATAATTAACTTTTATTAAAAAAAAAATCCTGTAATATATAACCACTTTTTTTCGGCGGACACTAAAACGCAGCCTTCAATAACATAATTTACAAATATATTTTCGGCACACCATAGCTACAATACAAGACACTTGGAATAATTTCATTCAATTAGAAAAATAACAATCTTATTGTACCATTTATCTCCCCAAAAACATATAATCACATATATAAATAAGAACAAAATTTAAAATATTTTGAAAAATTGGGTTGGGTGGTCCATTTTTCACCCAAAACAAAATTTTTGTGCCAACTTTTCCGAATTTAGGGATCTGATGGAATCTATTTGTCTTTTTTATGCTTTTTTTAATTTTGTTCTCATCTTCTTCCTTCTCATTTCTCTTTTTTCAACGCCTTCTTTCCTCTCTTCATCGATCTGATTGGAGCATCAAGAGTGGATGAAGAAGAGTGCCTTCACTGGATTTCCTAGGCGTCAAATCTTAGCTCTCGACATATCCGCGTGACTCCAACAAGGATGATGATGATTGAGCTGCTATGGAGATTGACAACAACTCCAAGGTCAATCGACGAGGGACGACTAGATTCTCTCTGCTATCTCTCATGTGTTCGACGGTGGATTTGGAGTTAGAGCCACAATTCTTCCGTCCTTGGCTCGTCCGAGTGTGATAAATGATGATGACGATGATTGTGATCTTGTTCGCGAAGTCGGAGGACAAGCTCATGTAGCAGAGATGTCGATCTTCTCTTGCAACAACGACGTGGTGGGACGAGGGCTTTGAAAGAAGGAAGATCAGGTTGCAGTGAGAGAAGAGAGAGAATGTGAAAATTAGGGTTTTTTTAGAATTTGTTATTTACTAATATACTGGATTCATCATTGATGTATAAGAGTTTATCATTGACATACCAAGCTTTTTAACACTAATATATTATGGTTTATCATTGATGTACTAGAGTTTATTATTGATATACTAGACCTTTTTTTATTAAGGGTTATTAACGCTAATGGCCCCTGAACGTTAGGGCATCTCTCACTTTACCCTCTGAACTTTAAAAATCACCACTTGATTCGTTGAACTTTCAAAACTCCTCACTTTACCCCTTGTATTTTAAAATTGACCAATTCACCCCTTAACTTTCAAAGCTCCTCTTACTTTATCTTTTAAATTTTTGTTTTTATTTAAATAGACAAAATTAAGCTCATGTGATTCGCACATGGGCTACCTGTAAAGGTAAAAATGAGATTTTTATGGTGATAAATAAAATCTCGTTTTTATCGTTACAGGTTAACCATGTGAAATCACGTGGTTTAATTCTGTCTATTTAAACAAAAATAAAAAAATTTAGGATATAAAGTAAGAGGAGCTTTGAAAGTTTAGTGGTAAAATAGTCATTTTTAAAATTCAAAGGGTAAAATGAGGAGTTTTGAAAGTTCAGAGAGTAAAATAGTAATTTTTAAAGTTTAGGGGGCAAAGTGAGATACATTCTAAAACTCAGAGATTATTAGTGTTAATAATCCTTTTATTGATTTATTTAGAGTATATAACTGATACAATATAGCTGATCAATAACAGCAAATGTTATTTTTTTTTCATTTTAACTTCATAATTAATGAGTAATGATCATTTTATTAATTTAGAATAAGTGCAGTCATTTATTTTAAAGTCATTTGCCACTATATCCAAAAGTAATCGATACAACAATCACATGATCAATGTCATAATATAACATAATAGAATACAAATCCTTCTAAATAATAACACAAGGTACTAAAACAACAAGCAGCTTGAAGCAATCTCTCAATTTACCAAATCACTTTTTTCTCGATCTACATGCAATCGATACTGGACAAAATCAAACTAAGTAAAATTGTCTTGAACGGAGACTGCAATTAGACTTGTCACATTGAAACAAGTGGGACGAGGTCTTGGATCTCAAATGAAACATTGGGTAGCTCAGATCCAAAGATAAATTACAATTTCAACCTAAAATAAAATAAAATAAAATTTGGGTTCTCAAGTAATTCTGTTGTTAGTGAAAACAGTGTTTTTACAAAACGTGCAAAACACAATATATAATGGGTTTTTAAAATTTTTCTTAAACCATCAAGATTTTTCTTCACATGATGGCATCCACCAAAAATGCTCCTGTTTGATACCGGTGATACCCTTATGGAGGCAACAATCTCAATGATAACAACTCCCAAGCAATGGCATCTTTGCCACGGTGACAGCCATTTTCCTGTGACTCTACTATATATGTAATGGCGGTCACTTTCTGACAACTCTACTACAACATGATCCCTTACTAACAACTTTACTGCGACAGTCACTTACCGGGACTCTGTTCGCATCAATCTTTTACCGTCCAACTGTCAATTAATGACAATAATTTGATAATGGAGCCGACTCTTCTACAGCGATGGTCTTTTCCTGATGTCAACTTTCGTCCAATGGGTTTCTGTTGGCGACAACGATTCGACTGTGGCGATGGGATTTTATTGTTAGCATTTTCCACTCGAAGTCGACATTCCTTTTGTATACTGTCCTGTGAGTACCATATTGGTCACAACAAATATTTGTCCAACCTAGGTCTACACAAATTCTAATTAGTGCCTTGTGTAGTGCATTATTGACGATAGGCAGTTGCACTCGGTTTCAGCCCCAGCGAGCTGAGAGTTGTTGATGTAGGTTGATGTGGGCAATAAGTTTATTGAGATGCAAGAGCTTGATCTTCACTGCCTTAAGTAGCTTGAGGAGGATTTTTGTCGACCCTTCTATTCAGTAGCTGAATGACATCACGAGCTCTTGGGGAAGTCTTGATTATGTTCTCTCGCATTTTCTTCATGCACTAGAGGGTTGTTGATCCTCCTAGTTTTGCACGCTAAGGAGTTAATCAGGTTGGACTGATGTTTAAATTGTGTTGTTTAGCTCGAACAGTGTTTGGAGGACGCTATGGACCATGCTGTTGAGTTTATATACCTAGTTTTCCAATGCCTCTAAACTCATGAGGCTTCATGGCGGTCGTTAGTGACTGTTGTCCACATCGATGCCCCCAATGACTTGGTGATGTCGGTCTCCCATAGCAGCGATGGTGTTGAGGTTGGAGGGTTCTATGCTTCAAGAGAAATTTTCATTAGCCATAGATGATAAAATGTCATGCCCCGGAGTACGGGAGGTGACGTGATGGATTAATAAAATTAATTAAATGGAAATTTAGTTAAAAATTAGGTTTTTGAATTTATTTTATTAGTAAAAATGTGATAATTTTTAAACCGTTGATTTAAAGCTAACAGTTATAATATTTGAACAAATGAGAATAACAAAATAGACAATAAGGAAGCAGTAAGAATAATCAAAATATAAGATGAGGCGAAAACGGGTCCCCCTGACCCACATCTTGTGCACATATATAGTACTGACAATATTACGATACAACCATAGTCCAAGATAAGAGTGAAAGTTAAGATTTTATACATGCCTCAAATTGCTGTACTACAACCTATCAAAATCTTCTACTGATCACAAGTCCAGTCAGTAGACTCTTCTCCGATCCTAAGCTGATATCCACCTATGAGGTAAGATTTGAAAACAAATAAAACGTGAGCGAAAGGCTCAGTAGGACTATTTATTTAAAACATTTAATTCTTAAAAAGGAAGTTTCATTAATCAAATAAACATTTAGAAAATGAACTTAAATGAGTAGCAGATAAATAAACAAATAAATGAATAAATAATAAATCAATTTTAAATAAATGCAAAAGTAAGAATCCAACAAAAACCTTTCTTACCAAATTAATTTTATAAGTCGACCAGAAAGAATTTTATTTTCTTTTCCTAGGCAAATCATATGTAAGTCACCACTGTAGTGGCCCAACTAGGTTTCAGGACGTGCCCCCAAGGTCGCACACTACACGACCCGATCTTTGATATGGCGTCATACCCCAAAAAAAAAAATATATATATATATATATCTTTTCATGATTATTAAAAGTCTCTTTTACCAAATATGATTATTTACATTCATTATGAGGTTTATTATGAAAAATCACCTCAATTCTACTATTTATTAAAAAAATCAATAAAAATATATTTTCAACCAATCATTTGAAAACTTTTGGTTAAAAATTCCTTTGAGGCCCAAAACATTTAAAACTAGCTACCAAAAAAGGGGTAGAAGTCCTACCTCAATACCCACACCGTAATCCCAGTCCGCTATACGTTAGCTCTACGGATCCACACATAACCTTAAATGAAAACTAGGTCTATTAGTATCTAATCCGAGATACCCTAGGTTATTAAATCATCTCATGGTGTCCTGGTGTGCCACTTAAGTTTATAAAATCATTTTATAAAGTCAGAATTTCAATCATGGTTCAAAATAGTAAAAACGGGTGAAAAATCATAAAATTTCATCATATCCGGTCTGCCTGTCGATCGGCTTGGTTCGTTCGGCCGAACTGCATGCCGGAGGTCCAAGTCCGGTCGATCGAATTTTTTCAAGTTCGGCCTGCCGGTCGGATGAATCCGGCCTACCGAACACATGAATCCGGCCTGTCGATCTGGAAAAATTTTAAAATTTTTCAAGCACGGGTCTCGGCCTCCCCGAGCCCAAATCTTCAATTCTAACATGATTTCTCAATTCTCAGGCATGGATAATGATCACATTCAATAGAAAAACATAATATATTACTTTTTAATGCATCAAAACGAGTTTTAAACAAAATTTTTGAAAAAATCCAAAAATGAGAAAAATAGAGAAAAATGAAAAATCTTGATTCAAATATGTTTTTGATGAAACAAAGTTTATATCCTAGCTAATCTAAGTTTATCTAACCTAGATTGAAGGTTTTCTAAGCTTAGAAATGCTTAGATTTCAAAATGCAAGAAAATTTAAAAAATTAGAAAAGTTTTAAAATTTAGAAACTAATCTTGAATCGAAGCCTTGAATCGAGTTTGTGGTTGCTCAATCGTGTTCCCGAGCCTCCAATCCACTAACCCGAAGCTAGAAATCAAATTTTGGTTCAAAATTTTTGAGGGAGAATGAGAGAGAGTTAGAGATACCGAGAGAGAAAGGAGAGAGAGTGATGAGTGAGAGTGAGGAAGAGAGAGAAATTTAGTTGCACAAAACCATGTGCAACAACACACTGTTTTCAAATAAAAGCTACTTGGTATTTAACAAATCATTTTATTAAAATTTAAAATAACAATTAAAATTAATCAAGAGTAATTAAAGATTATTAAAATAATCAAAAGTATCATAAGTTTAGAAATTTCACAAAGTGATCAAATTAAGTTTAAAATATTCATTATGGCACACCAATTCACCATTCTACACATTAATAACATTTAATTAATTTCGGGGTGTTACATAAAAGGAAAAGTGTTTGTGCCTTGATGAGAAATTTTCATTAGCCATAGATGATAAATCATTTATTTTTATTTTTATTTCTTGTTAAATCCTCTAATTAATAGCATTTTTATGCTAAACATTATTATAGTGTCTTAGATATTAAGCGTTCGTTTGGTAAATAGATTTGAATTAATGATTTGATTTGAGTCAGGATTTGAGTTAATGATTTAAATTATTATCTGAATTGACGTTTAGATGTACATTTAAGTTTTAATCTGAGTATGGAATAAAATTAAAATTTGTGTTTAAAGTGGTAGTGAAAATAGTTTTTGATTTATTAACAAATCTAATAAAATCTTAATGCTAATGATCCTAAAAAATATGCAATATGGATATTAATTTATTCATCTATTCACTAGAAACACAATAAAAAAGAATCATCTCAATTGGATAACAAATGAAGAAGTTGTGATTTTTTTTCTAAAATATAAGAGAAAGAATTTTAGTTTTTACTATAGCAGAAATTTTCGAGTATTAAAAGTTTAGGAGGGAGTCAGAACTCTAAAAACTTAGTTCTTGATACTCAAAGGATTTGGATTTTAGGAGAAACAAACACGTATATAAAGGATTCTTAATACTTGAATCTAAATTTGAGTCCAAAGAATCTAAAAAGTTCTCGCAACAAATGAGCCCTAAAAGTTTTTAGAATATGTTTATGTTTAATAATATTTTTGGTAAATTTTAGAATCAATTTCGTATGTAAAATATTAGTTTAGTTTAAAATTAATTAAAACCGTAAAAATAATTAGTGGTATTTTTATTTTGAGCGTTAATGTATTTGATAGTGTGTTTTAAATTTGCAAATAATTTCTATAGCATTTTTAGTAATTTTGGAAAATATTTTTGAGTCTTAAAAATTATATCTCTATCAAACCAAAAGAGCTCAAAATTTTAAAAGTTTGTAATTAATTTTGTTTGTTTTAATATAAAATAAATATTTCAAATTATTGTAAATTTTATGTTTATAAAATAATTAATTTTGTTTCGATTTTCTATTTTTAGATTTGAATTCTAGAGCAAAAATGGAGCAAGATGGTACCAAAACGGACAAAATCAAATAACAAATGCCTTAAAAATTCAAAAGATTCGAATTTGCTCAAATGGAGTCCACTTTGCAAGTTGCGATTGACGTGTGCGTTACACGGTCAGACAAGAGACGTGTTAGCCGCCAAAGCCAGGCCCATCTGTTGGATGAATCTTGGGCAGTTGTGGATCCCTTGTAGCTATTTCCACATGCCTACGCCTTTAAGGCCGTGCGATCTGCTTACCTTGACTGATCCAATGGTCATAGATTTGGCCCTATTTGGCTCACTTGGGCTCATTTTTCTTGGCTTTTCTCAGCCATTTGATCATACAGTTAACATTGAGTTCAAGTCGTTTTGAAGCCTACAACTGTTGCGTCATAGGGAATCAAAAGCCTAAGTTTGTATACCAAAAAAAGGAATCTCGTGTGAAATTTTGAAGGAAAAAATATGTTAAAAATGCAACTAAACTGAATTTGTCAAAGAATTAAATAGAAAAATAATAATTAAAAATTATTAACAGCATATTTTAGTGACCTATAAACACCGAGCAATTCATCACCCCTTTTTCTTCTTGTTTTGTTTTTTTGTTGAGCTTTTAGAAAAGCTCAATAGTTTCCCCTTTTTAGAGAAGAGAACTCCTCCGACTCCACTAAAAATAATAAAATAATGCTTAAATTAATATAAAGAGTCTGGTAAGACAGAGTGATGATATTGCATGTATGGTACTCTTATATGGTTTTCAATTCCATATATGTACTGTAATGTTTATATTTTTATGGGTTCTATGTTTTTAGAAATTATTGTTAATGTGTTATGTTGTGCATTGTTACAAAAATTTAGTCATGCTTTTTTTATGTAATTCAATTGCATTACATAATTAATATTAATAATAATGAAATAATGTTTAATTTTATAAAAAATCTTTTACTGCAATATGACTTATTGTATTGTCAGTTTTAGATATTTCATAAGACAAGGTTATGCCGAAATTAATACAAAAATTTATTCCATTAAAATATAATAATTTTTATTTGTTATTACTCTATCTTAAAATTGTTAGATGTGTATGTCCTAAGGAGTAAAAATATAATATGTTTTTGGAGACATTTTTATCAATAAAAAATTCATTTATTATTTATATACCAAATCTTGTCCTCTTTACATTCATATTTATTGAATGTATGTTAAGCAAACATTAGTCTGAGTGTCACAACCCGCCTTTTCAGGCTGTGATTAAACTCTTTCTTACTTACTAAGCGGTGAAAATTTAAGAAATTTTTTTTTTTGAAACTGAAATAAATAATTTACTTTGCAATAATTTTGGTAACTTCTAAAATACTTTCACACTCTTGCATTTACATAAACATTCTTACTTTTACAACATTTCTTTTTTAAAACATTTCTTTTCAAAATAACTTGCAATACACACAGCGAAAACACTCAGTAGCAGACTCCATACCCGATCTGCACACATCACCCGTCCGCCAGCTCATCATTAGGATTTATTTTGACCTTCTTGTTGGAATACCTACAGCATGAAATACTTAATGAGCTAACGCCTAGTAAGTCCTATAAATGCCACATGGACAATCAAATGAATGCATGATTCAATTATGCTTTCTTATGAACTTTCCTTTTCTTCATCATTTCTTATCTTTCATTAAGGCTCAAGTGTTCGTACCATTACGCAATATCATTTAGGTCTACGTAACACCGTGACCATATTTTATCCTTTAAACTCCCCTTACTTCGAAAGTCAGTACGACACTTTTCTTAACTTCTAGTGATGTAGTTACCAATCCATTTAATATGGTTGTCATACCAAGCATAAAATGATAATCACATGTTATCCATGGTACATAAGTTCGTATGCATAGCAGAGTACACACAATTATCTATTTCATACACATACATGTATTCATTATCGTACACACAGGTACATAATATAAGGTACATAACAATACATAACATGTTATATACTTAGGTACTCTAATCGTATATACACAGGTATCGATTCTATACCTCTAGACATCCATTTCATAGCAACATACAAGTCTACATTGTAGTATATACCCTAATGTACATATACACATATTCTACACCTACCATTTCATACTGTAGGTGGAAAGGGTACTTACTTGCTTTTGAGCACTGCAAACTCAACTTCAGTCTCCTTTCTCCTAGACTCCTAGGATCTTGTTGGCCAATTACAAAACCATTAGCCAATTCCAATACGTTTCATTTCAAAACGTTCATTACTTAATTTTTCGAGTTGTCTCCCTATACATAACTCTACATATACTGGTTTTTCCTATTTCTTTCTAATTCTACCCTATCATCACTTACAAAGGGCGTGAATCTTTCTAATTGCTTTCTTTCCTTACCTGAGACCTTTTTTGAGCTATTCGGGTTATTCGGGCAAAAATGATGATTTTGCCCTCTGTAGCCCTATAGACCTATCCGAGCTCGATCCGTTATTTTAGCAAAAACAGCCACATATTAACTTAAGAATAATGTCCTAGTGGCTCGTATCACTTTATTACCCTCTTATGCCCCTTTTTCATAAAACTTTACGGTTTAGCCCTTGAATCAAAAATTTTGACAATTTTGCCCCTCGGGGCTAAAATTTTTCTCTTTACACCAAAATTTCCTATTTTTCATAAGAAACATTTATGCTTGAAGTATCATACCTTAAATCATTTTGAAAAATGTCATTTTTGCAATTTTAACACTTTTTCACTTTTAACAAATTCTTGAAAATTCAAAAACTCACAAACGGTTGAGTTTTTCGACGAACTGTTCACCATATTAATAGTTTCATTGAGATCTACAACTCTTGTGTTTTAACTTTTCTCAAAATCTCACTGTACAATGGTGTTTTTAAATATTTTTCAAATCTGTCGAGAAAAGAAGTTTTCTTTCAATTTAGTCCCTAGGACGTTTTTGTAAAAATCTGTTTCAAAATTTCAAATCTACCCCTGCAGAGACCCTTTCATGCTTAAATCAAACTATCCTCATGCTCAAACCTCATTTTTTATAAAGTTTAACCTTAAAATTGTAAAAATATTGTTTTATGCAAAAACTACCATTTTGCACTATAAATTAAAATTTCACAATTTAAACATGCCATTCATCACATTCACATGAAATTTCATCAAACATAAGCTCAAAAACTCATATGGGTTTGAGAGAATAAAAATCAAAATAAAATTCATTAAATTTTAAAACTTTAAAACCCAAAACTTACCAAAATAACCTCTTTTGGTTTCGACCCTTGAAATTCCTTTTGAACTGCCTTCTAAGCATCCTTTTCATGTAAAAATAGCATGGGTTAATATTCTTTCTTCAACCCATGAAAAATCCTATAAAAACTCATTAAAAAGTTTAGAATTTCACCTTAAATCTTGTGAAAACCTTGAGCTTACTTCTAAAAATTGTTTTGGGGTTATTTTTGCAAAGTTTAAGGCTGAGAAAAATATCTTGAATGGTTAACAATGGCTGCCGAAAATGGAGGAAGAAGAAAGAAAGAAGATTTTTATGATAACTAAGCCTTAAATGCATCCTTATCCACTTGGTGACTCATGGTCACCCACTTGATTACCCCTAGGTGTCCTCATGTTATTGGGCCACATTTCTAGCTTTGGTGGCCCAATCAAATTCGATTAGGTGTCCACTTAGTGGAGCTAAAAATTTACACTGTGTAATTTTTTGTCACGCAGTATTTTTCTTATATTACAGTGGTCAAATCAATGTATTTCCTATCCTTATACTGTATAAAAATATTTAACTTACTTTTCGTTCAATTTTGGAGGCCAATCATAACATTTTCTGTATCTGCGTTTTCATTTAGTAGTATTCTTATACTGCTCTGGCCTACATTCTACCCCCAGTTAGGGTTTGGACAACTTCTGTGTCCTATTTACATTCTAGTCATCCATTCATTTATACCACAATTTTACAATTAATTGTGATATAAAATTCATTTAATGGGTATTATTTACAAATTTTTAAGTAATTCAACTCATAAAATCTGTATTTTACCATACCTAACGTTGCATCACATTTGCCATAAAACATGAAATCAATGCTGTTTATTCATACTTTATCGTAATTTTTACAAAAATTACGACTTTTTACAAAAATCACATTTTTAAAAAGTAAATTTATTAATTAAACCCAATTAAATATTAGGTTTTATTAATGACATTTTCTCGGTCATTACACTGAGACTGTCGGTCTAAACCTTTAAAAATTGGGCATATGATGGACAGATTATGCAGAAGACATGATTCTTAAGGTGACGGTCTAAATCATAAGATCCGCAATCGAGGGAATAAAGTTGGGTGCTTTATTCATATAAAGATTGTTGTGCTGTCTATATCTCTATTGAGAGATGGTTTGTCTTGACCATCGGATGTGGACTCTATGAATAGAAACATTGGTACATTGTCATAGGTGACAATGTGTTGGATCAGGATATAAAGTGAATTGATTTAGATTAATAATTCTGTCTCGGCAAATTGATTCACTTTAGACAATCATTTGTATTGTATCTTAATTCTAAGATGAATATTGGGCCCGTTGTCTTGATTTGTGTCTTTTGATGTACCAAAGGGTGACACCTACATTTTAATAGTGGTATGCATGCTGGTTCATTGGAGGCATGACTCTTGATAGCGTAGACCTATCATTCATAGATATGGAATCCATAGCTTCTTTTTAAGAGTAGTGATATCCTCTTATATGCGTTATCCTGTAGTTGAAAAACTAGAGCGCTCAACCATTTGGATACGTAGGTGTAACTAAATGGTATACCGTCTTTGTATGGTAAGTTTTTCGATGGTAAGATAATGAAATATAAGATAAAAATAATCGAAAAAGTAAGACAGAACTTGTCCTTAAGCCGATTATGGATAATCCTATGGGAATACGATACACTATGATATGTCATAGAGACTTAGCTATACGGGCTTCGTAATTGTATATAGTTTGAGAGTGCAGCTCCAAGCTTTTAGTGGAGTAGTGTTGGAGTTGATAATTATGAAATGTATATCTAGGATATTGGGTTTCATAATTATCAGGAGCTTGAACTATATAGGTCTATTTGGTCTCCTTTGCTAGCTCACAAATCCTGTAACGATACGACGTGCTTTTTCAATAATTGGTGACTTATGTCAGATTTATCAGATTGGCTGAAATTTGAAAGAATTAGATAATTCATGTTTGTTTATTGGTTGAATTAATTTTATTAATTCAAGATAAACTTGTTGAATTATCAGGATCAGATAATTCATGTTTGTTTTTCGGTTTGATTAATTTTGAATTAATTCAAGATAAACTTGTTAAATTATCAGGAATTCATTTATTTTCTTAGAGATTATCTAGATAAAGTTGTTTTAATTAGATAACTTTTCTATTGGGTTATTTGAATTAAAATTGAGACTTTATCCTATAGAATCTCAAGTGAAAAATAAAAGATTCGTTGAGTTTTTTATTGACAGTTTGGCATGTTGATCCTCGGTTCGGCTTGCCGATGGGGCAAGTTTGGCATGTTGGTTAGACAAATCAGCATGCCTATCGCGCGATAAAAAGATCACGCGTTTTCATGCTGATTTTATCAGATATTGATCCAAATTTGATTCTGATTTGAATTTTGAGGTATTATCTGAAAATGACTGACTCTTAGGCCCAACCTTTATAAAAACGGAGTGAGTCTCACTATTATTTAGATCAATTGAGAGATTAAGAGTGAAATTCTACTGGTGAGATTCTGAAAAAGCTCTTGTTCACAAATCACTAACACTAGCTTTGGGTTCTCTCAATTGGTTGGAAGAATAGTCACTTGGTCGAAGAGCTGTACGTGTGAGCCCACATTCACTCCAATCGTGGATAGAGAATAGCAAAAAAGGCCAGTTGGTTGAGGCTTTTTTGGAACGTTACTTCTCTACACTGATTGAGGAAGCTTTCGGTATTTACAAGGTTAGTAAGATCTGGTTAATTTATACATCGAGCATGTCAAACTTGTGTTTTGGAATATACTCTAACATAAAATTTTTAAAATTCTGCTGCATACTATTTTTTCAACAATATCATAACATGTCATCTCCCCATAAGATATTTATAATCGGCTTAAGGATAAATTTCATTTTATCTTCTAATTATTTTTATCTTACGTTCTATTATCATACCATTGGAATACTTACTATCCATAGATAGTATACATTCGGTTACACCTATGTATTTAAATTGTTAAGCGCTCTAGCTTCCAATTAAAAGACAATGTGTATAAGAGATTATCATTAACTTTACAAAAAGAGCTATAGATTTCATATCTATGAATAACAGATCTACGTGAATCAAGAGTCATGTCTCCAACGTACTAGTATGAGTACCATCACTGAATCAGGATGTCACCCTTTGGAACATCAAAAGACATAAGTCAAGAATATGGGCCCATTAGTCATTTTAGGATTAAGATACAACACATATGATTGTCTAAAATGAATTGATTTGAACAAACAAAATTATTAACTAAGTCAATTTATCTTTTTGTCCCAATCCAATACATCATCATCTATGACAATGTGCTAATGTTTCTACTTGTGGAGTCCTACTTCGATGATCCAGACAAGCTATCTCATGTTAGGGATGTAGACAACATAACAATTTTAGCATGAATAAAGCGCCTAACTTTATTCCCTCGATTGTGGATCTTATGATTTAGACCATCACCTTTAAAATTCTTGTCTTCTGCATAATCTGTTCATCATATGCACGATTTTTAAATGTTTAGACCGATTGTAACGCCCCCTTTTCAGACGTTACAGATGTCGTTACATTCATTCATTAAACCATTAATTGTAGCAAAACTATTATTAATTATAACATGTATTTGAATTCATAGTTTGGAAAAGCATTCCCAAGATTCGTACTTACATATATATATCTGTATTTTTATACAATTTACAAAAAAATTTCTAAATTATTTAATAATAATAATTCGTTTTTCCACAAACATGCTGTAAATAGTTTGTTAATATCAATGAAAATTAAATTAACCTTTGAAAACAAAAATAAAATTCCTTGAACACATTTTGGCAAGCCGAACTTGTAACTTCGGCAAGCCAAACTCGACCGGCAGGCCGAAGGTCAACCATCGGCAGGCCGCCCGAGGCTTTGCAAAATGGGGTTTTTAAAGTTAACAAGATCGGCAGGCTGAAACTTAACATTCGACAAGCCGATTAAAATTCTTCGGCAGTCCGACCTATAGTGGTCGGCAGGCGGAACTAAAAAAAAAATTCTTTTAAAACAAGTTTTAAAATTTCAAATGCGGAAGAAAATTTATAAAATAATAAAAATTACATTAAACAAACATTCTTAATAGTTTTAAGACATATCCTTAAAATTCAAAAATCATAAGCATATTTGGAATCGAAAAACAAACTCATTTCATTTCATATATCTTTCCTTGGCGTTCTTCCATTTGCAAACCATCTTCCTGAGCTCACACGCCTGTCAGTGTCCTCCGCCTACCCCATAACTTTCTTACCCTTATCTACAACATGATATAAAACTTTGAATAAGCTAATGCTTAGTAAGTACATTGTAATTCTCACAACTTAAAAACATTTCATGAACATCATCAACTTCATCATTACCATCATCATAATAGTGCACTAGGCACATTTTCATAGGAACATATCTTTCATTACATCAATCATATTAAAACTTTATTCATTTTATCTTAAGGGCCCAAGTGTTGCACCATAATCATCATCATAGGCACGCCGTCATGAGAGGAGAGGGGTTGCAAATCCCAAACAAAACATGACATCATAAACATAAACATATCATAACATTGGGTGTGCAACACTT